>CM073432.1:612500-787500 GCA_037114965.1 Monochamus alternatus | reverse complement strand
CAATAACAATAACAATAACAATAACATCTCTACCCCTCATTCTAATCACAGGGATTAGCCCAGAAGTCGGAGACTTGTGCGGGAGAGGGGGCGGTATATTATTATTAAGCAGGCCGCATTTGCGCCCAGGAACGACTTACGTTGGTAGGCCCTAACCACTATTCAGTGCAGGAATGAGGGAAACCTGGAAACCTCATTAATTAGGAGGGTAGTCAAATATCAACCGGTATCAATCTCTCACATTGACCCAAGCCAACATTCTTCCACCCTACCATACCCGCAGAGAGGGCGCCAAACCTCTCCACAAATATAGCTTATACCGGGTGTTCCCTCTAAGACTTTCAGTGCGAATATCTCAGCTACTATTGCAGCCAGTGCGGCGAAATTCGGTATACAGGCACTAGATGGCGCGTAGAATTCGATGATGGCATTAGTTTTTATACAGGGTGTTCAGTTTTACATAAAAGTAAAGTATTTTTGTAGGAATTTTATTATAAATACGTACCACGAGGTACATTAAATGTGCGTATGTATTTCCAATAATGCTAGTTTTGTTAAAAGAAAAATGGAATTAGCTGTTCGCGTGCGCTGAGCTTTATCCGGCATGAATACTCTGAAAATATGTGAAACATTTATTGTTATTTTAATTGTATAGTAAGACTATTTTCGGAAATAATAAAAGCGATAAAGGACAATCCCTACGAGCAGAAAACTAAATTTATGAACACGTCTCAAGCACTCAAGCCCTTGAGTCTACTCGATTTCCCTGCCATCCACCAAGTTCCAACAGTGCCAACCGTGCCAACATATCTCGCTGCTATGCTACGAGTATGAAGTTGCCGTTGCCGCAGAGCCCGATATCCGAACGTCGAACGATATGTAAAAGTTAACCTAAAATTCCAAATAATGAAAAAAATTAATAATGTCTCGACAACAAGCGGTACAAAGGTTTTAAAGTCTAGAAACAATCATCAATAAAAATCTAATGGATTCCTTGAGTTCCAGTATTACAAAAATATATCTGTTACAAAAACTACCCCACATCTCAAATCTGAGTGAAATTTCCAGCCATATAGGTGTGCCACAAACACAAATTACATTCATACAGTAAAAAGTTTGATATGTACAACGATTAATGGTAACTGAGAGGAAACACGAAGGGAAAATGTCGGTGTACTTAGTAGGTAATTATAACTTGCATATATTATTTATCACCTTTTTACATTGAATATTTGAGTTGTATTTTCATGTACTTATGTTTCATATTATCTACTTAATTTCAAAGAACTGTGGGGTTAAATTTATAAGAAATAACCCAGTTACCTACGCCCTTGCGTAGAATTATCTTTACTTAATTAGTTTCAGATGGAGAAGCTATTGGGGGCTTACTTTCAAGAACAGAAATGAGGACATATTTCAGTATACAGAAGAGAACAGAATGAATATAATCGTATTCATTTCATCTTTGTGATGTACAGAAATTAAAAATATCCTAGAAAATGTTTTGTCTCACCCCTTGGTAGGAACCTAGAAATTAAAGGCTGTTATGGAAGCAGGTTGATATACACAGTTACGTTAATCATTGATTAAAAGATTCGATAAGATACTGAAAAAGCCAGATGCCAAGATTAATTTATATTCATGCGACAGATAGATGAGAGACGAGGAAAATTTTGCTAGAAAACATTAGACTTTACGTTTTGCCATAAATAAGGACATACCCAACTTTCTGTACTTGGTTTAATTATTTAATTAAAGTGCATGAAATGTGTAAGTTAACGAGTGAACTAAATGAAAAATGTAAATAATGCAAGTATACCTAACGGAAATTAAAGTTTATTAAATTGTTATTGTTTGTATTATTATACACTACAGCAAACACTACTTGTGTTTAATAATTCTATAACAAAATTAATATGTCTAAAACATACATTTCACTGAAAACCATTAATATTCAGTTCTTAAATAAGGTAGGTATAATTTTAAGTATGAAATGATAAATAATATAAAAAAGTCCCCTAACTCATTGCGAACAGTATTCTACAAGGACAAAATTTTCAAAAATGTTACTGAGTGATTTTTTTTATTTTATGGTACCTACTTATTATTCACTTGCAATCAGCATAATTTCAATAAAAAAATAATACGTACCTACCTAGTGTGTTTATTTTATTAGTGATTAAATTGATTAACTTGACCCTTCATCTTTAAGTTTTCATTGTTTCTTAAACATTTCTGTTTAATGATTTGGGTAGAATAAAAAAACCACAAATACAAATTTTAATTTATTAAAATAAAATTGCAATAAATTAAAAATATCTAAGTAGTATATCTAGTTACATACATTTAATTGATTTTATGTTAAACAGTTTGGAGAGTATATTACAAGAACAAAATTTTCAAAAATATTACACTAGACTAAACGAGTGATTTTTTATATTTTATTATACCTAGCTATTATTCAGTTGTAATCAGTATAATTTTAATTAAAAAGTAATACATACCTACATTGTGGCTTATTTTTTAATTAATGACTAAATTGAATGACTTGACCCTTCATCTTTAAGTATTAATTAATATTATAAGTATTATTTCTGAAACATTTCTGTTTAATAATTTGTGTAGAATAAAAAACAACAAATACAGACTTCAATTTATTAACAATAAAATAAAATTACATTAAGTATGTATTACATCTGGTTTTATATTAAACAGTTATTCTGTATTCTAATTTCTATTACAGAGCCACGTTCAATCTGAGGGATGGTCATGCATGTACGATTAGAAACAAATTTTGCCATTTCATTGTTCGACATCAACCTTATTATATTATGTTTTGTATATTGTAACAACAGTTAGCTTTCAACATTTTTAAGATATTCTAACGAAATGTTTTCATACTGTACATAGAATTATGAAATTAGTTTATTTTTCTAAAATTTATTCGTTTAGAAATATTAAAACCCATGGCAGACAACTGAATTTAATGTCTTATAGAATACTTTTCAAAGTGAGTTAGAGACTTCTTTATAATATTATCCTTATCCATCATTCCATGTTTAGAAATATATCCAAGAAAATGTCTGTGTAATATTTTTCGCTTCTTCTTTCTGGTGTCTGCTTTAATGTAATTTGTGGCAGTCTGGCACTACTCACACATAACTGAAAGATAAAAACAACAATTACAAATTATTATCTAGCTTTAAATGACTATTTGATAGGTACCTAATGGGTATAGTACGTCTGCAGGTGATTCTTCCTAGCAAAAACCAGTTGCTTTATTTTAGTTTTGTATCATATGAAATTCAAACATTGTTTACTATTTTACAGATGTAGAGTTCTTCTTAAACATATTTTATCCATCAGGAACATAAGTAAAAGTGCTGAACTGCTGAAATATGTGGACACAAGCAGAAGTAATCTCAATAATTTCTAGGTTATGCTTTCGTAACATTTCTTTTGTGGGCTGGTGTAGGTTCCGATCTGATTTTCAACGACAAACACGTTCACATTATAATAAAAAAAGTTTTAGGAATCGTTTTGTTCGAATTTATTTGTTGCTAAATAAGTAATCAATAATTACAGCAGTTGGACAAGAGGGATATTCTTTAGGTACTTACACAATTTTGTAAATTATTTTGTGATAAAAAATACGGGTACCTAATTATTATGTACACTGTAGTAACATAAAAAAACAATTTACTGAAGTTTTATTACATTATAATGGAACAATTTAAAAATATCCAGATATTTTACACAATATTCACACTGTAACCCTAGCTGAGCGGTAGACTGCGCCGACACAGAGACCCCAATGTTCCAAAAGGTTCAACTTAAGTCTAAATTTTTATGGACAAGTCTCAATAACACCATTGTGCATACGTAAATTGCATTAAATACATTATTTAGCGTTATTTCTGTAAAATAAAATACTTGCCATTAATATTTGACAATTCAATGACAATTCATAGTTTTGACGTTTAGCGATGTTAGTTTCTTCTGTGTAAGTCTGGCTCAAGGCTTTGCACGTTTTACATGACAAAACAATGAAATTTGGGTACTTTTTGGAGGCGTTTTTTTATGTTAAATATTGAAATGTTTGAATGTTTATTTATCAGAATGTGTTTATAATTAAGTATATTTCAATTTAAACATAAGTTTTAGCAGGACTGACAACCAAAAAATCTAAATTAAATGAATTTCTTGGAAAATGGAACACGCTGTATAAGAATTCTACGCGCCATCTAGTGTCTGTATACCAAATTTCGTTGCACTGGCTATGCTGGTTTCTGAGATATTGGCACTGAAAGTCTTAGAGGGAACACCCGGTATACGGTCTACCGGCAGTTGGGCTCGAACCAACACCGATCCAGTCACATCGATTCAAGTACTGACGCCTTAAACCGCGCGACCACTGACCGACCTATATTCCAATATTCCGATATTCCAATTTATTATAGAAATCCAAATGATTCTACTAAACGTTATTCAATAAATGCTCATGAAGTTTTAATTAAAGAAATTGAGAAGAGCAAAAAGCCCCTTTAAACGTGTGTAATAAATTTCAGGATATATTTCTAAAACCAGGCGATCTTTTAACCTTTCATAATTCTGTCAAGAACGAAATTAGAACAAAAGACGAAATTACTATATATACCAAAACCTATAGATTCCCACACGTTCATAAACAAAAAGTACATAATCAGATAATGAAAATGCTACAAGAAAACATAATTCGTCCAAGTATAAGTTCATGGTTCTCACCGATTTGGGTAGTCCCCAAGAAAAAGATGCTTCAGGAATTTAAAAATGGCGACTCGTAGTAGACTATCGAAAACTAAATGACAAGACTATAGAAGACTGTTACCCCTTACAAAACATTACCGACATACTAGATAAACTAGGACGTTGTTACTATTTCACTACCCTCGACTTACCTAGTGTATTTCACCAAATTGAAGTACAGTAGAACCTCGATTATCCGGGCCGGCCGGGACCGGACCGTTGCTGGACAATCGAAAGCACGGTTAATCGAAATATCGCTCAAACTCACCAATTTTGCAAAAAATATGAACTTTATTACACATACATATGTACATTATGTAAAACAAAAATTAACATAATATATCCAGTCAAGAAAACGATATGTATGTACGTACATGTATGTAGTCCATACATACATACCTACATTGTACATGTGTATGTACATACAATAAAAAATAAATAAGTTGCATAGGTACAAGTATAAGGTACATTGTATGTCATGTAGAATCTAGTTGAAAAAATCAGTAATTTTTTTCTGTTTTCCTCTATTCTGTAAGTTCAACGTTATGAATTCTTTCATTTTTCTTAATTGGAATACCTCGATGCCATCGGTTTGTGGCTGTTTCTCGAAATATTCTATGAGCACATTCACAGCTTCCCTCGCTTTCTTATGACTCCTTATGTTATTACAGTTACGTTCGTTGTCGTCGTCGTCGCTGCTTTCCTCAAGTGGTATTTCTAAAGAAATCTAGTCATCCTTATTGAGCAGATCATTATTCATAATCTGATGTCCTTTTTCTTCGTTGTCGCATGCTATTCATCGTTTATCTCTTCTAAGCTAATGTCTTCTAATCCATTCACTTTTGTAGCAACAGACGCTAGGCACCATCATTCAGTTCATCGTTATTTTCAGGTTCTTTGTCTTCTAAAGTCATTATCTTGTAGAATGCCTTTTTAATATTGCTTTCCTTTATGCCATTCCAGGCACGGCTTACAGCATAAATTGCTTCTTTCAAATTCGGAGATTTCCAAAACCGTATGAAGTCATCTTCCTCCAACAACTGAAGCATTAGGTCGTTCCTATAAAGCCTTTTCATAGTTTCTATGACGCCAATTATACATATACCCTTTTTTATACCATATATATATTTTGCTTGTATTCTATTTCTTTGCTGTAACATATAGTTACAATGTTAGTCATTTTATCTTCTGCTTAGATTTGCATTTATTTCCTTATATATAGAGTTCCAGATCTAGCTTAGCTTTAGTGTGAACTATACCTCTGTACCGCTTACTTGAATAAACATCGTTCGATTCTATAAATGTATTAAATTATTTACAACGTTCTCGTTCGGTACATACTTAATTCGCCTTGATCCATAGGTTGGGCCACAGATGTAACATTCGGGGGGAAATACGCTACAAATATATTGCCGTCATCTGATTTTAAGTCATCTGCATCGGGATGTGCGGGCGCATTATCTAAGAGAAGTAGGGCCCTTTGTGGTAAGTTATTCTCTGCGAGATATGCTTTAACTTGCGGGACAAACTTTTCGAAAAACCATCTTCTAAATATCACTCTATCTATACAATCTGCTTTCTGGTTGTAATAGTCGACAGGCAGATATTTTAAATTTTTAAATGCTCGCGGATTTTGATTTTCCAACAACCGCTAACTTAAGTTTATGCGTTCCTGACGCGTTAGCACAGCACAGAACGGTTATACGGTCTTTGTTCGCCTTGAAACTGGGTTGAAAAGAAAAAACATATAATGTACCTACGCAACAACGAAAAGATATTTACATTATGAATTTACCTGGAGCACTTTTTCTGCGCCAGCTGCCAGTGTTCTTTTCGGCATTGCCTTCCAATAAAGTCCTGTTTCATCTCCATTATAGATTTGTTCGGGTCTTAAGTCATGTTCTTTTATCAAATTTTCCAAATCATAGAAAAATTCGATCATGGCGGGCTCATCGGCGTTTAGTTTTTCTCCTTGGATAGCCAGTTCCCGGATCCCATGGCGCTTTTTAAACCTATGCAACCAACCAGAAGATGCAGAGAAGATTCCTTGAATTTTCAATTGGCTACGAAGATTTTCTGCTTGCCTTGTGCACATAGGACCAGATATTTGAACACCTTCCGCTCTTTTTCGAAGAACCATTTCGACATTACATAATCAAGTTCTTGAAAAGTAGATCCTTTTAACGATTTTCTATCAAAAATGACTGAAGAACTGTCAGCACTTGCTACGAAATTTTCGAATTTCGCCTTTTTCTTGACGATGTCACGAACGGTTTGTTCCCTATATGATATTCTCTAGCCAGTGCCGCAACACTTTCGTTCTTTTCGAACTTTTTCACAATTTCAATTTTCTTTTCGATTGTTAGCACGTTACGTTTGCCCTTTTCATTGACGCCGTGCCGATTCATTTTGTCTGCACGTAAATAGACAAAATGTTAGACTGCATAAGTAAACAATGCGTATGCGAGAAACAAGCGGACTCGTCTTTGTTTTTGTTTCCGAGAGCTTTTTTCGGTCCGCCATGGATAATCCGCGCACGGATAACGGACAGCTTAACATCGCACGAAGAATCCGCCGCACGGATCAGCCGCGCACGGATAACCGAGGTTCTACTGTACATCCAAATTCTGTAGAGAAAACAGCTTTTACAAAACAAAACAAACAAAATTTGTTTAGTGTATATGGATGATGTAATTATTTTTTCGACCTCATTACAGGAACATATTCTAAATTTCCATAAAGTATTCGAAGCTTTTAGAACAGACAACCTCAAAATTCAATTCCATAAGTCTGAATTTTTGTCAAAATCTGTCGAATTTCTCGGACATGTTATCAGTCCAAATGGTGTAAAACCAAATCCAACAAAGATTGTAGTTATCAAAAATTTTCCGATACCACAAACACAGCGCGACATCAAAAGCTTTTTAGGTCTTTTAGGTTATTATAGACGTTTTATTAAAAACTTTTCCAAAATTACTAAACCCGTTACTAAATGTCTCAAGAAAGGAGAAAAAGTAGTTCACACTCCCAAGTTCATTAACACATTTGAATATTGTAAAACACTTTTATGTAACGATCCAATATTAACATTTCCCGACTTCGCTATAGATGCCGTGCTTAGTTAAGACGATCACCCAATCAGTTACGCATCAAGAACATTGAATCCGGCAGACATAAATTATAGTACTATTGAAACAAAATTGCTCGCAATCGTATGAGCATGTAAATATTTTCAACCTTACATTTTTGGTAGAAAATTTGTTATTCAAACTGATCATAAACCATTACAATGGTTATTTAATATGAAAGAACCAAACAGTAGACTTGTTAGAGGGCGACTTCGACTGAAGAGTGTGACTACGAAATTAAGTATAAAAAAGGTAAACAAAATACTAATGCAGACTGTCTATCTAGAATAAAAATTTACGCAAACTCAATTGATTTAAATAATTCCGGAGATAAAATTACAGACATAGACGATTTTATATCAGAAATAGACGATCAAATTGGAGAAAGACTAATTGACACCCCAACAATTAAACAAATATTTGACGAAATTGAAGCAGACCAACCACCCTCACAAGTTCCATAAGATGACATAGAAACACAACATAGCGCAAATGAAAATCCTATACAAGAAATACCTTACACGGAAAATTGTTTTAACCAATACAATCGCCAAATTATTATTCAGGAATCAAATAATACCATTATTAACTCAACGATAACATCTGAAAATCCATTTAAAATAAAAATTACACATCTAGTAACTTTCAGAACGACAGCATCCGACGATGACATTACTAAACTACTAAAATCTTTAATTTCTCCAAAATTTACTTCCTGTTTATATTTCAAAAAACCAGAGACAGAAGAGAAAATTATTCGCATTCTTCAACAAAATTTCACTAATTTAAAATTATGTATTTCTCGAAATCTACTTGAAGATGTAGAAAATAATGAGGAGCAAAATGGAAAACTTAAATATTATCATGAAGGTAAAACCTGTCTTAGGCATCACCGAAGTTAAAACCTCACTTCTTAAACAATATTATTGGCCAAATTTAGTTAATGATGTTACAAACTATATCAATTCATGTAAAATATGTCAAAAAACAGGTTAGGATATGAAAGACATCCTCAACATATTAAATTTCAAATAACACCAACTCCCAAAAGACCATTTGAAACAATTCATACGGATTTGTTTTTAGCAGAATCTAAACTATTATTAACAATTTTTTTACTGTTTTAGAAAGGTATTTTAAGCTGAGTAGTTAGTTTCACACAATATTATTAATACCTAAAAATATATAAAAATATTCTTAACAATATTAGATTCTTTTTCAAAATTAGATCAAGCGTATAATATTAAAACTAAAAATTCTATTGACACTTACGAAGAATTATTAACTTTTATTTCACACTATGATATTCCGAATAAAATAATATCTGATAACGGCAAAGAATTTAACAATAACCTTTTTAAAGAATTTTGTAATTTACATCAAATTGATTTTCATACCACCACAGCAAAAAATTCAAATTCCAATGCACCTGTAGAACGTTTTCATTCTACACTTTTAGATTTAATACGTTGTACGAAATTAGAATATCCTAATAAATATCTGACTTAGATTATGAAGCTACCAATTATAGGTTATAATAATGCCATTCATTCAGTCAGAAATTTTACACCATTTGAAATTGTATTTGTTAACGGAAGAAAAATTCCATTCGATATTAATGAAACTGAAATTTTGAATGACTACATTAGTGAATAAAAAGATATTTCAAAAAATTATATAACAATCTAGAACAACAAATTTCTAATAGTAAAGAAAAAAAATCACTAAACTAAACGAAAAAGGTGACGAACCAGTAAAATGCCAGACTGATGGTACTATATAAATATTAATAAGAATTTCCCTTCTCTTTAACATCCTCTGACGTTGTGTCATCTGAAACCGGATGTCACAAGAAGTTTTATCGCAGACTTGCTTATACTGACCCTTACATTGTTTTAAATAAGTTATAGGAAGATGCCAAAAAATCATATGTGTAAGTTTTAACGTTTTTGTACTTCCGCAATATATTACACAGAGCACGCAGAAGCTGTTGTTGTATATTTATTATACCGCACAATATATGATGTGGTTTTTGTGACATCCTGCAATATACGTAACTTACGCTTTATATCGCGCTTGTGACATCCACATCCTTTTCGTAGTGCACTAGCAAGAACATATTTAATGAGCGCCAACGTTATGTTTCTTATTAATTATTTTCAGTATTAGTATTAATTTACTCAAAATACCAACTGTATAGTTTAACATTTTTTTGTTCAATTTTATATTAAGGTTATAGTACAAGTAATTTATGATATATTTCCTTAGTATACCATATTCGGAAAACACTTTTTTATCTACAGGGTGTTAAAAGTTTTAATAATAAAAGCAAATTTATTAATATAGCCTAAACCGCTCGCAATATTTTAATGAAATTTTGCACGCTGTGGCAGTTAACGACAATACATGTTTTGCAATAAAAATATTGTTTTCTGTTTCACCAGTATACCGGCAGGGACGTCTTTGGATATTTTTAAAGAAAAAATGATTCGTCACTGATTTTTCTTATAATAAAATTATTTTCGAATTTCTTATTCAATTTGGAACTTACGACCATTTTCGATTAAAAAAATTATTGATTTATTGCATGGCATGGAAGTCCTGTTTCAATGATTTGAAAAATACCAGAAATTATGCACTTAGTTTTTTTGTATCAATTTTATGACAAAAAATTATTACTACACGCAGTAAATATCATTTCTGCTATTTTTAAAATTATTGAAGCCGAATTATAAATTGATTATAATTTTTTTCCTGGAAAATGGTGTTGTAAGAGAAAAGTCAAGAGACTTTTTCACTTCTAAATTAAACAATGAATTAAAAACTAATTTTTATTTTAATAAAATTCAGTGTTGGATCATTTTCTTTAAAAATATCCAGCAGCGACGTCCGGTGAGACTTCTAGTATGTCATATCTCAATAACCAGACATGAAACCCAAACCAAACATAAGGATATATGTTCTGTGACCATATAGACAACTTTTTTAGGACACCTTTTGCGAAAAAAAGTTGAAAAATTCGCTGCCTCATATAGGAATTTCCAATTGGCGTATTTAATCTTTCTGAAATATATTTTTTCACTTGTTTGAAGTAACTTTGCCGAGTTATTTAAAATTTTATTAAAGACTTATTAGTTCGTTAGATTTTAATAAAATTAATAAATAAGTATTTCACTAAAATTAAAGAGCCGATTTCGAAATTCCTAGGTGAGGCAGCAATTTTTTTAACTTTTTGGCAAACTGTAAAAAGGTTCTCCTTCTAAAAAAGCTGTCTATATGGCTACAATACATCAGGGTGTCTACTATTATTTGTGTACAAAACCGTAAAAACTTTATTCTTGAAGATAATCAAAAAAAATTTTGTTTTATTTTAAATGACATCGTAAACCGCTTCCACGACATTTAAGATGGCGATCCAAAACCTGTTATGATTTTTTGTATACCCCCGAAATTTAATAAAAACGTTTAGCGATTTTCTTTAGTTAAAATCTGATAAGGTGGTGATAATCAGGACCCCTCAAAACCCCTATATGTGAAATTTAAACAAAAACTATACTAACTAGAGTGTTTTCTTCTACACGTTCTTAAAGTTTTATTTTTGTAAAAATTCATAAAAACTTTATTTTTCAAAATAACGCAACAAATATTTTTTAATTTAAATGTCATCGAAAACCGCCACTTCTAATTCTACCACGGCGTTTAACATGGCGATCCAAGGCCTGCTATGATTAATTTTATACCCCTCGTATTCAATAAAAACGTTTAGCTATATTTTATTTAAAATCCGATAAGGTGTCAGGATCCCCCAAAATCCCTATGTGTGAAATTGAAATAAAAACTATACAGAGTGTTTTGTTTTACACGTTCTCAAAGTTTTATGTGTGTACAAATGCGTAAAACGATTCTTTAAAATAATCCAACATTTTCAAAAAAATTAAATGGCTTCGAAAACCGCTTGTTCTGATCCTACTATGGCTACCCAAGGCGTGCTACAATTTCTTATACCCCCGAAATTTAATATAATCGTTTAGCGAATTTTTGATCTGATAAGGTGGGGTTAATCGCAAAATACTGAATTTCAAAGGCGCTATACGAATCAAGTGTGAGCCAAGGAATTATGTCAAAACAGTATGAATGAAAATTGAATTAATGTGGTCTACTATGAAAAAATAAGTCACATAAACGACACTCTGTCGAAGCTAAAATGAAATAAAATAAATATAACATAATAAATAAATACAAAAAAGTTTTTTCCTTTAATGGACCTTTTTCTACCACACCAGTCAATTTTGGTTCATACTTTTTGACGTATTTCCATGATCACTCTTGATTCGTCTAGCGCCTTTCAAATTCAGTATTTTGTTTTGATTATTGTTAACATAAAAACCTGTAAAGTTTCATTTGGTATGGTTTCCACAATATCAGTAAATTAATTTTTCTTTAATAAAATTTTAACACCCTGTATATAGAAAATTATCTACACAAATTGTGTTAGAGACTCCTGCAACGAATGCATCGACTCACTAAACACTCTGTATATAGTAAATAAATGTTAGTAATAAGTAAGAGAAAAAATATATATTACTGATTTTATGTTACCTGTGACTCTGATTAAATTTTTGTGCAATAAATGTAATAAATTTGATGCATAAGAAGATGAATAACTTGATCTTTTATAAAACATATTTCATGAAACCAATAGCAGTCTATTAAAATTGGCAAGGATGCTTCAAAGTAAGGAATATTTTTATGGATGTCATAAAAAACAAGTAATATTAGTATCCAGATGAGACCCTGTATATATTTTTATCTCACTTATGCATTCTTTACATAATATTAATATTATAATAACTTAGTTGCTTGCCTATGTAAAATTAAATCGCTGAAGTAACAAAATAGCATTATATAAACTCAGACTGTAAACAAATTAAATCAGATTCAAGTAATAAAGAGTTAAGTGCACAACAAGTGAGTCTTGTGAAATCTCTGTGAACGTTCCCACTTCACTGGCGCAGTCGACGAGGATTGGAATCAAGGTCAACGATAAGCAGCTGAATGTGTGCCTGATAAGCAAACAATCGCCACCTTCGTGAACCAACATTCCACACCAAGAGAACACAGTAAGTACTCATTCCTCCTGTTACTTTTCTCATTGTTACCGAAATCTCACTGCCCGATTGGCAAAAAACTGACTTGATTAGTCATTAGAATTAAGAAATTGATCCGATTGATCACTAGAATTAAGAAATTGATCCGATTGATCACTAGAATTAAGAAACAACTCAAGCAAAAAAAATTCAAACAAACAATCAAACATCACTTCTCTTAGTGTAGATCATTTCAATGCTAAGCAGACAAAGTCTCCAAGACGCAAACAGAAACTTGAACGAAATCCTAGATAACACAATGCCTCCACCGGAACACAGATTAGATACTCAGCTTTTAAAATTATACATTGATACTGTTCCATTCTTTGACGGAAATAATTTGGTTCTTCATTCATACATAGAATCGGTACGTAGTACCGATGATCCACAACACGTTACGCATAATCTCATATTACAAGCAGTAAAAAATAAACTTAGAGGTCGCGCTCAAAATTTAATAGCCAGCCGAACTGATTTCACAACGTGGATACAAATTGAAAATCTATTAAAATTAACATTCGGTGATAAACGCGATTTACAATATTTAACACACCAACTCACTTCTCTAAGACCAAATAGAAATGAACGCCCACATGACTTCGGATTACGCTTACAGGAATTAAGAGCTATAATAATTATGAAAATTAGTGATGATTTCCCAGATCCACAGGTTAGAGATTTACAAATTGGAAATTATAACAATATTACAAAAACGATTTTTATCACAAATTTGCCGACAAATTATCAAATAATTATTCGATTAAAAAACCCAGCTACTTTAGAAGATGCTTTAAATTATGTTTTAGAGGAAGAAGAATTTCAAAATTTCGCAAAACTTTATCAAAATAGATCTCCTTTTTCAAATTCAAAACCTAACAGTCAAAATTTGAACCAACATAAAAATGTCAATCCAAATCTTAATGCAACTTTTCAGAATCAAATGCCACAAGTTAATAGAAACACTCAGCCTCAATTTTCTTCACAACCAATGCAACCTAAATTTCCTTCACAACCAATAAACATACAACCGCGACAAGTAAAACCATTTTTCCCTAATTATAAACAGACATTTGTACATCCAAGCAAACAAAATGTATGGAAACCTAACCAAAATAACAATCTACCAAAACCGACTCCAATGTCAGGAATATCGTATACCAGTCAACCAAAACCAACACCAATGTCAGGAATTAGTCATCAACAGATGCACAACACGGAAGTTACGGAACACATGCCTCCTTATGCAACTAGACACTACCAAGATATGCAAGCTTACGATCAAGAAAGATATGAAGACGTCACTTTGGCAACGTATGGAGAAAACTACGAAAATCAGGAATATGAAGAAATACAAGAAACGCAATATGAAGAAAACGATCAACAAGAACAAAATGGAAATTTTCTGAATGCCGAGACAACAGAATACCCGACGTAAATGCAATAAATGGCCTTCCTTATATTAACGTAACTTTAAAAAATAAAACGTACAAACTTCTTATAGATACAGGATGCTCTTTCTCAATCATTAAACCAGCAATCATTGAACAAAATTTTCCCCAAACTATTTATATAGACCCTACTACCTTACAAACATGCACTGGAAAAACAAAAACTATATATAAAGCAACGATACCACCATTTCAAGAATTTCAATCTGACATACCAATAAATTGTATTTTATACGACTTTCACAATTACTTTGATGGACTTATAGGACTACAAGAACTGATTAATGCAAAATTAAATATCAACTTTTCGAACCAAACACTAGAAAATGAACATGTACAAATCCCACTTTATGTAAGAGATGATTTCAATTTACTTGGTTATAATTTAAATCCTTCAGAAATAAGACGCATACAAATCCCTGTTACAACGGAAAACGGACCAGTAATAATACCCGAATTTCGATCAGAAAAATTTTACGTTCCAGAAATATTATCTACAAGTGAAAATTTCCTTGCCCAAATAGAAGTTCACAATTTGACAAACATACATCAAATGGTCTCTTTCAACGAACCACAAAGATCATTACCATTCAATGAAGAAGAATATGAAATATTCGATTGCAAAATTATACCAAATGAAATAAATTCCAAAATAAAAATACAAGATCACATTCGGACAAATCATTTGAATGACGAAGAAAAGCAAGCAATAGAAAGTTTATGTCAAGAATATTCTGACATTTTCCAAAACCCTTCAGATAAATTGCCATTCACAAATACAATAAAACATGAAATTAAAACTACTGACGAAACACCCCATCTATAAAGAAGAGGTCCAAACACAACTATCCAAAATGATCAACGATAAAATAATACGCCCAAGTATTTCACCATGGAGTTCACCAATATGGGTAGTACCAAAAAAGGCAGATGCCTCCGGCAAGAAAAAATGGAGAATAGTAGTAGACTATCGCTCACTAAATTCAAAGACAATTACGGATAGATATCCCATCCCTAACATCACGGACATTCTAGATAAATTAGGAAGAAGCTGTTATTTTACAACTTTAGATCTCGCCTCTGGTTTCCACCAAATCGAGATGGCACCAAACTCTATTCAAAAAACAGCATTCAATCAGAGCATGGGCACTACGAATTCCTTAGGATGCACTTTGGTCTTAAGAACGCCCCTAGTACATTTCAGAGAATGATTGATAACGTTTTAAGACAACACATCAATAAAACTTGCCTAGTATATCTCGACGACATCATTGTTTTTTCAACATCACTCCAAGAGCATATCGCCAACCTAAAAAGAATCTTCCAGACTTTAAGAGAAGCAAACCTCAGAATACAATTAGACAAATCGGAATTCTTAAAGAATAATGTAGAATTTTTAGGACACATAGTAACAGCAGATGGAATTCGACCAAATCCAGAAAAAATCGAAGCCATAAAGAAATCCCCCATTCCAAAAACGCATAGAGAAATTAAATCTTTCCTTGGTTTATTAGGATTCTATAGAAAATTTATTAAAAATTTTGCAAAGATTACCAAACCTCTTACGCAATGTTTAAAGAAAGACCACAAAATAGAACTCACTTCAGAATACATATCATGTGTTAACCATTGCAAAATCTTGTTACTAAATGAACCAGTATTAGCATATCCAAATTTTGAAAAACCTTTTGAACTAACAACAGATGCTTCGAACTATGCCATAGGAGCTGTACTCTCTCAAGATGACCGTCCCATAGCATATGCCTCAAGAACTTTAAATCCAGCTGAAACAAATTATGCTACAATTGAAAAGGAATTACTTGCAGTAGTATGGGCCTGTAAATATTTCAGACCTTACCTATATGGAAGAGAATTTACCATCTACACACACCACAGACCACTGGAATGGCTATCAAATCTAAAAGCCCCAAATACCAGACTTATTCGTTGGAGATTACACCTAGAAGAATTTAATTACAAGATCAAATACAAACAAGGAAAAACTAATCACGTAGCAGATGCCCTATCAAGAATTAAATTAGACAACAACCCTCAAGAGATAAACGCAGTTACACAAGCTACTACAACACCATTAGAAGATGATCTCATATCCATGTTAAACAACGTCGATGAAATACCAGATGTTGATGAAGCCAGCTTAAAAGAAGTACTAGACACATTAGTTCCAGGAACATCTACAGAAGACGACATTGAAAAACAAATTCCAAATCAAGACGACGACATTGCTACAATTCATTCCGCACAAGAAAATCCCATTCAAGAATTCCCATATACTGAAAAATGTGTAAACCAGTACGTGAATCAAATCATAATTACTGAATCAACAAATAGTATGGCAAACTTCACTATTCATGAACCAATTTTCAATAATACCAGACATAAAGTCACCTTAAAATCAAACAGTACAGAAGAAATTATAAAATTATTCAAAAGCACCATAGACCCTAAAAAACGATACTGTATGTTTTTCAGAACGAACAAAGATGACCTATTAAAATTAAGAGTAATTAGGACGCTACAAAATCATTTTACAAATTTAAACTTAACTATTTCAAACAATTTTGTGACAGATATAACTTCAGAAGAAGAGCAGCATCAAAAAATTAAATACCACCATGAAGGAAAAACTCAACACAAAGGAATAAATGCTACTTTATTATCACTTTCTAAAAATTACTATTGGCCTTACATGCAAAGAGATGTTCAAAATTATATAAATACTTGTAATACCTGCCAAACTTGCAAATACGAAAGAAAACCGCAAAACCCACCAATTGAAATTACCCCTACTCCATCAAAACCCTTGGAAATAATTCATATTGATCTATTCTTTGTCAATAATAATACATTCCTTACAATAATAGACCCTTTTTCAAAATTTGCTCAAGCAATCCCAGTAACTCAAAAATCAGCAATAGAAGTAACGGAAGCCTTAATAACTTTCATGTCATTTGTTGGAATACCGAGAAAAATTATATGTGATAATGGCACAGAATTTAGAAATCACATAATAACTGACTTTTGCAGATTACACAAAATTGAATTACATTATATTACTTTACATAACTCTACTTCGAATTCCCCGGTTGAAAGATTACATTCCACCTTATTAGACCAAATACGATGCTTAACAAAAGAAAAACCTAACGAAAATATAAAATCTCTTATGAAATTAGCCATAATGGGTTATAACAATACACCACATAGTAGTACCAAACATACACCCTTTGAAATTTTATTTGACCACTTAAATCAAACATTACCTTTTGATGTAAATGAAGAAAACATACTTACTGACTATATAGATAATCATGCTAAAAATTCACAACAACTGTATCAGAACATTAAAGCTAAAGTCCAAACAAAAGGAAAAGCGAGCAGAAAATATAAATAAAACTAAAACTGACCCAGAAAAACTCGATCCAGGAGATACAATTTATATCAAAAACGATCAGCTACGGAAAAAGACAAACCCGCGATTCATACAAACAAACGCAGAACAAGACCTAGACAAAAAAGTTCAAACACCACGAGGAACTTATCACAAGAAAAAAGTTAAAAAGAAACGTAACCTTGTTACAGGTACACGACAACGCGGAAGACCTAGGAAAGGACCCGACAAAGACAATGCTAACACTGACACTAATCCTGTCACTATCCTTCACGATAACCCTTTGCCAAATTAAAATAACTCCAATCGAGAATGGGCTACTCGTATTAAAATTAGGACAAATGCGATCCGTGCAAACTTATCATAAATTCATTCACTATATAAATTTGAATCCAATACAAATCGAATTAAATAATACGAAAACACAACTATTGCAACTCAATAGTAAAGTTCAAGATATGAATAGAAAAACAACTGACACTGGATTGTTAACATCAATCACGCAGGCACTACAACTAGTCTCTGAAACAAAAATAAAATTAGAAAACTTGTCACCACAAAAATTACGTATCAAACGAGGTTTATTAAATATAATAGGTACTGGACAAACATGGCTATTTGGAACGATGGATAATAACGATCGGAAATCAATAAACAAAGCTATCACAAAATTAAACGAAAATAACAACCGCATTGAATATCAAATGAAAAATCAAATTAGTCTAACAAGCAAGTTAATAGAAGACTATAATAGAACAGTAACAACTCTATCCCAAAATCAGAAAACTATTCAAAAATTTCTAACTCGAACCATTATGGAATTTAATGAAAAATTTACACAAGTGTTATCCACGATTTCAATCCAAAATATTCTATCTCAATTATTTGTAAATTTAAACTATATTAATGAATTCCTAGATGAATTGGAAAACGCTATCACATTTGCATCATGGAACTTAGTCCACAATTCAATTTTACCAAAACAAAGTTTATTTTATATTTTAAATAAAGCAAAAGAATTATACGATACACAAGGTATCCTAGATTTGGATCATTTTCAAAACTACTATTCATATTTAGGTACTTCAGTATACTACACTGACAATTCAATTGTATTTGTAATCAATTTGCCAATCTTGACAAATGAGATTTACTCCTACTATCACACAATCCCAGTTCCTGTGCATAACCTAACTATTATTCCAAAAACCCCATACATTGGAATGAGCACTGAAACTTACATCACAACGGTGCAAAGCTGTCCAAAAATTGAAGAAACATTCATCTGCAGCTCATTGAGCCAACCTCATGATAATAGCTGCATAGTTCAATTAATATCCAAGGCCGACCATAGTTCCTGTCATGTACACCACGTAACAGCTACTAAACCATTAGTCAACATGATAGAAGAAAACCAAATATTAGTTGTTCCAACCAGTGTAATGCAAATTCCGGATTGCCGAGAAGGAATTCAACTATTAAGACAACCAGCAGTCCTTACTCTACCCAAAGGTTGTACCACAACTATAGCCAATCAGAGATTTACCTCAACGAATACAAAAACAGTAACTCCAATATTCCAGTTACCAAAAATCAAACAACCACAGTTATGGAATCTCACCATAAACAAAAATGTACCATTAACCTTGAAAGAAATTGATACAACTGGAATTGACACTCTAATGAAGCTGTCAAGAACTACTAAAGCAGACCAGTCATTTATAGAACCTGCTAGCACTCTAGACTCCTCGAACTATTGGCTAATCACCCTAATTATAGTGATATGCCTAATTATCATCGCCAAAATTTATAAAAAATACAGAAAACGATGTCCAGTCCCAATCAGTTGCTGTCCAAATTGTTGTCTAAACCGTTCCAGGAATAGAAATTCCCCAACAGTCCAATTCAACCCATCATCAGGAGACGATGCCCAAACTTCGGCGGGAGGAGTAATATTAGTATCCAGATGAGACCCTGTATATATTTTTATCTCACTTATGCATTCTTTACATAATATTAATATTATAATAACTTAGTTGCTTGCCTATGTAAAATTAAATCGCTGAAGTAACAAAATAGCATTATATAAACTCAGACTGTAAACAAATTAAATCAGATTCAAGTAATAAAGAGTTAAGTGCACAACAAGTGAGTCTTGTGAAATCTCTGTGAACGTTCCCACTTCACTAACATTTGAGTATGAACTATATAAACAATATACTCTGGAGTTCACAAAGATAGGATTTTTAAATTTATTATTTCGTGTATTGTTGATATTTTTTTTAGTAGAGCAGTAAAAACTATATTCTGGCACAAAATATTAAAATTAATTTTTTGTTTTCAAGGCCTACTTCGAATTTTTTTCACGTTGAAATTTTACAAAAACTGTTTAGTGATTTTTTTACTTCAAATCTAACTACGGCACTGGATTTAGCATCCCGTTAAAATAGTTTTATGCCAAGTTTCATAAACAAATATTTAATATTGAGAGATTTATAACAATTTTAATGCAGGCTTCATTTTATTAAATACTTTTATAGTAATTTTCAAAAAATACAAGTTGGCTATGAAGAATGAATTAAAAATGTTGTTAATTAGTTAATAATTAATTTTACGCTTGTAGTTAATCGCATTAAATATAAAAACTTTTAATTAACGGTTAGCATTAATTAGGTATTTTAATAAATAACTCAAAATAGCAACAGAAAATTACCGCGTTACATTAAAACTAGGATACAAAAATACAATAAATTTAACGTCACAATACAACGAAATTTTACATTTTTGTAGCATCTACGAGGCCACCGTTGATTTCGCATTTTCCGAATTAATTACGAATATTTTTTTGAACATTCTGTTCTTACTCTTCCCAAACTTGTCTTGTTCTTGCACACAACTCTTCACTTATAAACACTGAATGTTATGATACTACATAAAATGTCAAATGGTTCGGAAAGTAGTACAAATTTAACTGAAAATGAAGATTTACTCTTTCTTGTATTGGAAGTTCATGCAATATATTCGAAAATTAATTTCTTAGGAACTGGAAAAACTGTACGCTATTCATATTTTCGTCAAATAAGAGAACACCAATTATTGTTTCATTGAGTATCCCACACCAAACATTAACTTTTTGAGAAAAATCGTTTATAAATATTTTTTACATGTAGTTGTTATGGGGTAACTATGTACACCGAGGATAGAAACGTGATAGAGTGCTATGAAAAACAAATTATTGTTGTAGACAAACGTCAAATGTTTAAAATACGTTCATTATAGCATATTGTCATTAAGATTGACAAATTAGTTTATTTCCATATTGTAATTATGGACGAACAATTGAATTTATTTTATTTTATTTTATTTACTTTACACCATTCAACAGGCGAATGCCCAATTACAGAATGGGAAACACATACAAAAAAAAGATATACAAAGAACATATACATTAAAAATAACAAACAAACAATATGTAAGAAATAAGAAAGAGAAACACTAAACAGATACAAAAAACAGAAACCAAAACAAACTTAAATTCTTAAATTAAGATACAGAAAATTATAATAATAGTAGTTAACACTAAAAATAGCATCATATTTAAAAAACAGCATCATAGTGCTGCTTGTTTCAAGCTTGCAAGAGAACAATGAAATATATCAACCGATGACTTT
This sequence comes from Monochamus alternatus, assembly GCA_037114965.1. Lineage (NCBI taxonomy): Eukaryota > Metazoa > Arthropoda > Insecta > Coleoptera > Cerambycidae > Monochamus > Monochamus alternatus. Next base: position 765,909 of record CM073432.1, on the reverse strand, counting down.
AAGCTGTTATAAGTATTGCACATAAAATTCAATGGGAAAAAACTTCTAATATTAGTTCTTGGCGTCGGCAAGTAAAAAGTACCAGCGTATCTTGAAACCACCCTGGGAACATGAATATAAAGTTTATTTAATAAATCACCACAATCAGTTTGGTTGTTTAATAATTTAAATAAAAATACTAAATAAGCAATGCTACGTCTGTCCTCCAAAGATTTAACAGAAAACTTCCGTAAAAGCTCATCCTGGGAAATGCCAGTTTGAGGATAAATTCCGTCAGTTCTAAAAGAGACGAATTTTAAAAAACGACGCTGAACCCATTCTAAACTGTCAATATATGTTACATAATTTGGACACCAAACACCAGAGGCATATTCCAATTTTGACCTAACTAAAGTTGAAAATAGAAGTTTCAAAGTATCAGCCGATTTAAACGTGGACGTGTTCCTAATAATAAATCCAAGAGTTTTATACGCTTTAGAAGTAATATCCAATATGTGGTCATTAAACGATAATTTACAATCAAATAACACTCCTAGATCTTTAAAAGTTTGTGTTCTCTCTATTAATGATATGATTGATTATTAATCTTATAATTAAATTCAATAACATGCTGCTTTGTAGTAAATGACACACTTTTACATTTTTCAGGATTTAAAAATAAATTGTTTACTCTACACCAATCACAAATGGAATCCAAATTCTGCTGAAGCAACAGACAGTCATTAATATTGAAAATTCTGCTAAATATTTTCAGATCATCGGCATAAAGCAAACAATCTACATTCAGATTACTAACAATATCGTTTATAAATAAAACAAATAATAATGGGCCCAAAACCGAGCCTTGAGGGACTCCTGAGGACGCAATCATTTCAACAGACTTAAAACCACGATATAGAACATGCTGGATTCTATTAGTTAAATAGTTACTAATTAAATGAATAAGTAGATCAGAAAATTCAAATGACTTTAATTTATTTAGCAATAAAACGTGGTCAACTCTGCCGAACGCTTTAGTGAAATCAGTGTAAATTATATCAGTTTGAAACCCACTATCAATAGAATCAGCAATAAATTCAGTCACACAAAACAGATTCGTAATAGTAGACCGCCCTTTGAAAAAACCATGTTGTCGTTCCGTTATCATATGCTTGGTGTGGAAAAAAAGAAAATCAAAAAGTAATATTTCGAAACATTTTATAAAATTGTTGATTATAACGATAGGCCGATAGTTATTCATGTCAAACTTATCACCTCTTTTGAAAATAGGTATTATTTTAGAAATTTTCCATTTTAGAGGGAATAATTTATTTTTCAAAATAATGTCAAATAAAATTTTTAAAGGTGTAGCAAATAACAATGCACAATCCTTAAGAAGGAAGGCTGGAATACCATCCGGACCGCTAGTCAATTTAGGCTTAAATCTTTTTAATGCGGAAAATATTTCATCTTCTGTGAAAAAAGGAATATCAATCCAAAAGTTATTATATACATTTTCAACGTTTGGCAAAATAACAGAGTCGTTACTATAAGCCCCTTGAAAAAAATTAGCAAAAGAGTTGCATATAGTTTCAGGATCATTAATTAGTTCATCGTTAACTACGAAACTGTTCAGTAAATTTGGAGAAGAATTCTTAGTATTAACATAACTCCAAAAATTTGATGGATCACGTGATAAATTAGACTCTAGCTGAATTATATAATCAGCATGCAAAGAAACAATCTTAAGTTTAATTTGTTGTCTAAGTTGTTTAAATTTATGAAGATAAGTAACATCATGTGATATTTTATATTTTCTCCAACATTTATGCTTCTTCTTAATATCCCAAATTACATCTCGATTAAACCATGGCGGATAAGTTCTGTGCATTATTTTAGTTTTAGGGACAGAGGATTCAAAGACAGACATGAGCATTTCATAAAATTTATCAGTAGCCTCATTAACATCGTCAAAGTTAGCTAAGAGGTTCCAATTGGTATCTAATAAAGACTGATATAACTCTGGAAAATTTGCTTTTCTAAAATTGAATGTGTAATTACTGAAACACGAACTGTAATTCAAATTACTTGAAGTTGATAAATCCAAGCATACCACAAGTGAAGGATGATGTAAGTCCTCATTTAATATGACATCAATGGTTTTTTCAACTTTACAAGAATAATTAGAGAAAACAAGGTCTAAAATACGATTTAAATGATTTGGCACTAAATTAAACTGTTGCATATTAAATATATTCTGAAAATTCATGAGCAATCTAGACTTATTTGAGATATTCATAGAAGGTGAAGTAAATTCAGCAACATTGAAATCGCCCAATATAATAAAATTGGAATTATATAAATAGTCTAAGGAACAGAAAACATCAAAAAGTGTGTCATACACTGCCAAAGTTGAGCAAGGAGGAATATAGATTGTAAAAATATAAAGATAATTGCGGTCAATCAAAATTCTAATGCCTACAATATCCACCGTAGGAACAGTCAAAAAGGGTGACATATCTAAACTGAAAACTTCAAAATCTGATTTAACGGCTAACATCACACCATCTCCAGTAGTACTATTATTAGCAGTCAAATTACGGTCAGCTCTAAAAACATTAAATTTACTAATATTTAGAAATTCAGTATTTAAAATATTACTCTGAAGCCAGGTTTCCGATAACGCCAAAATATTATAATTATATATATATATATATATATATAAGTAAAGGTATTTGAATAAAATGTTTGAAATTTCGTATTCAATCCACGAACATGTTGATAATATATTGACAGATTATAAGGAACAGCATTAAACTGATCAATTACAGAGGAAGGAGAAGCATTGACTACATTCGTGGAAAGTGAAGTTGATTGCTATTGATATCCAAGATCCATTTTTAATTTATTAACTGCAACTTTGTAAGCATGACAAGAATCACGGTCCCATGCAGTATGATTTGTGTCAATATCATTATTACCAGATTTTTTCACTAAAAGAGAGCAGTTAATACATTTCAAAGTAGTTGATTTGCAAGCATTTAATTCATGTTTCAAACTACATTTAGGGCAGGATAAATCATTTTTACAGTGACTTTTCGAATGATTGAAATCATTGCATTTAAAACAGCGCATTACATCAACAGATTCATAAATTTTGCAAATGTCTAATCCTATAAGTAAAAAACCATTATCTAACACTTTTTTGTAATCAACATTCTTTAACTGAACAACAGCTTGAAATATGTCTTTATTATTTTTAGTTGGCCAAATTTTGATTAACTTACATTCACTCTTTTCAGAAAATAATTCACTATTTTGTTTCATAATAAGTTTACAGATAGTATCACAATCCAATTTTTCAGTTAAACCAACAAGTCGAATTCTTGGGTGGAGACCTCCATCTTCTCGAATTAGGTAATTATTGGAAAGCTTATCTTGAGCAATTTTCTTAAATTTAGATATCTCTTCAGCAGACTGACAACTTATTACGAGACCACCATCCTTAATATGCTTAATCTTATTAATATTTATATCAGTTCATTAGGATTAATATTAAGCAAAATATCAGATTTGGTTTGCCTATTTTCCTGAGTTACTCTTGGTTTGACTATCACAGCAGGCTCAAAATTAGAACACAGTACAGATGAATAAGAAGGCTTGACTTTATTAGGCTGATGGCATCTGAAATTCACTAAATTGCTCATCCAACTTTTTAAAGAACTCAGACTTAGCCGAGAGAAAAAGATCATTAAAAAAACTATTAAATTTCTTTTCAAATAAGTCATGCCAGTTTTTGTTTCCATTATCATCATCCAGACATTCAGTACATTTCCAGGAAAGCCCCATAAAGCCTCATAAATGTTAATAATTCAGAAGGAGCTCGTATACATTGTAAATGGAATTTCTTCTAACAAAAACCCCCACAAGAAATGGGAACTTTTTTCGAGGTGAATGAACCCGAACAGATTCCACAGCCTGACATAGTTCATAGCCGTGAAACACAAAATCAAAAAGACAAGCCAATACGTAAATGTAACAATGCAATTAATTAATGTAAGTAAAAAGGACTTGTTAGTAGTCAATCAGGTACAAGAATTTTGAATAACTTTGCACTATTTCACTAAGAAAATAAGTAAAGAGCAAGAGCACTACGAAACACAGTTCTCTCAATATACGGTTGTATTGTATTTACAAAAACAATTGAAATTGTGCGGCTTACAGAAGATAATGATAGGACTGTGAGAGAAGCGAAATATTTACAGTACCTTTTAATAAAAACTGATCCTATACAAAGACGACCCAGGAACGAGCAGATCGTTTTAAATTATTTTAATAACAATCCAAACGCCAGTGTGAGAATAGCTAGTTTAGATTTAAATTTGCCCAGAGAAAATATCCACCGATGCCGATGTAAAAAAAAATAAAATAAAACCTTTCAAACCCAAGTTTTTACATACATTGGAACCTGGTGGTGATGAGATAAGGATGGAATTTTCTTTATGGGCTCAAGGAGAGTACGTCAATAATAGCAACTTTATAAAAACTATTTTATTCAGCGATAAGGCAACTTTTACAATAAATGATGTAGTATCGGCACAAAAGTCAAGGTACTGGACTACAGAAAGACCAGAGTGGATTATTAATTGTAAACGACAATATTCTCAAAAAGTTAATGTTTGGTGTGGGATACTTAATGAAACAATCATTGGCCCTTTCTTATTTGAGGGTAATATGAATAGCATGCAGTTTTTGCAGTTCCTGAGAAATGAATTTTGGAATATATTACATGAACTCCCAGTACAAGAAAGAGTAAATCTTCATTTTCAGTTGGATGGATGTCCTGTCCATAATGCAAGAAAGATCACCGATTGAATTAATGCTAACTTTCCTAACCGATGGATAAGTAGAAATAGCCCGCTAATTAAATGGCCACCAAGGTCCCCGGACTTAACGCCGTTGGACTTCTTTTTGTGGGGTATCATAACATCTAATGTTTATAAGTCATGCCCAGGCAATAGAGAAGAGTTGTGTGCAAGAATAAGACAAGCTTGTAACGAAATTACCCCACAACAACTACAGAGTATTTAAAAAAATATTCGCAAGCGATTCGAAAAGTGCATCCAAATCAACACAAATTTAAAATTTACTGTGATGCTAAATTTATTGTATTTTTGTAACGTAGTTTTAGTGTAATGCAGTAATTTTTCTTTGTTATTTTAATTATTAAAAAACCTAATTATTGTTAACCGTTAATTATGTCTTTACATTTAATTTAATTAATTAAAAGTGTAAAACTAATAACTCACTTTTTTAATTAATTTTTCATAGCCAACTTGTATTTTCTGAAAATTACTATAAAAGTATTTAATAAAATGAAGCCTGCATTAAAATTGTTATAAATCTGTCAATATTAAATATTTATTTATGAAACTTGGCATAAAACCGTTTTACGGGATGCTAAATCCAGTGCCGTAGCTAGATTTCAAGTAACAAAATCGCTAAACAGTTTTTGTAAAATTTCACCGTGAAAAAAATTTTAAGTAGACCTTGAAAACATAAAATTAATTATAATATTTTGTGTGAGTGCGAGTGTTTCGTGTGAGTTTTTACTGCTCCATCTTTTGGAAAAAACCGAAATAAATCGGATAATAATGACCATTTTTACAAGTTTGTTTCCATTTGAAATGGGTCACACTGCATATATATACATATATATTATAAGACAAAAGACAAATAATTTACCTTGAAAACTAAGCCTATATTCACAGAAACACAAATCCTATATATATATATATATATATATATATATATATTATAAGACAAAAGACAAATAATTTACCTCGAAAACTAAGCCTATATTCAAAGAAACACAAATCCTTGCTGACAAAGATCATTTAACGACAACAAAATTAGGAACTTATAAAAATCTGATCAAAAAAACCTAGAAAGAAACTAAAAGATTCTTCTCCATCACAGGTTCCAGACGAAAATGACTTTGACTATATTACTGCTTACCGGATTCAACCTGTCCCTGAGACTGAACCAGGCGAAAAGCTCCATGTTCCAGACAATAACGAACCCCATCTTACTCATCCAACTAGGACCAGTGAAACAAATTAAATCGACCCATAAATTTGTATATATCAGTCTTTTGAAAACCTTAAGCAAACAACAAACGACGAATCTTTTTCCCAAGTGAATTATACATTAAATAAAGTTGCTCAAAAATTAGATCCTTTAATGCTAAGTAAAAATGGTAAAAGAGGCTTAATAGATGGCATAGGCAAAATATCCAAATATCTCTTCGGAACCCTAACAGAAGATGATATATTAGAAATAATCAGTTAAAAACTTTAAATAAAACCCAACATAATATTGCAACTGTCCGTTTTACAACCACTTTTGAAAACTTTTAACGAAGCAATTTCAACTTTGTATACTAACCAAAATAAAATTGCAACTGACATAAAATAATTAAAAGATGACTCGATTGGAAAATATCAGATATGTTGGATTGTTGTCCATTATTATTAATAATTGCAACATTCTTTTAATCCTTATTGATGAAATATATATTGCAATTTATTTTTCAGCATTAAGAACAGTTTATAATCCTACTATAACTTTTAACGAAATATCATTTATGAAAAATACACTTTTCCGACTCTACGATAAGTCAGAATTACTAAATCTAGAAAGCAACCTTCCATATTTTAAATTGATGCATCAAGACATTTTCTTTAAATATCCAAAATTTTATTTTGTAATTACTTTACCGTTGCTCTCGAATGAAAATATTGTCACGGAATTTGCGCCACTCACACCCAAATCAACGACTTTGGTACCGCGAATTGCTAAGATTGCCCCGATCGCCCCTACACGATTCTGTTAAACAAACAAAAAGCCGTGGATCGAGACGGGACTAGAAAATTGGGGAATCGACGAGAAGCATTCGAGTCGTTCGGGAAGATGAATCTAGAGATACTAGAATATACCTGGAATATTCGTTGGGTCTATAAAAGAAAAATAAACGGCCGATTAAGTTAGTCTTGTATTACAGTCTGAATTGAAGTGTTTAGTTGGAGATATCAAAGTGATTTAGATAGCGATTAATTAAATAAGTGTTTAGTTGAGTTCTAATTAGTGTTCAGTAGTGTACTGAGTATAGTTAATAAATAAGTAATTAATTAACGGATTGTGTTTTTCTGGCAATAGTAAAATTCGGATTGGGAAATCCGTGACAATTTGGTGTCGGAAGTGGATTTAACTGGAAGTTTTAAAGAGCTTTCTAGAACCCTGTCCACAAAGTGGGATTTAGCTGGAAGTTTGAAGAACTTTCTGGAACCCCGTGCGTGAGTGGGTTTAAGTGGAAGTTAGAAGAACTTTCTGGAACCCTGTGCGTGGTGGAATAAAGACCCAAGTGTGACATATCACCGCACTCGTTGTGACTTGAGGAAGTGAACGGTGGTATTCGCGAAGGACAATCTCGAACATTCTAGAACTTTGTACGGGAGTGAAACAAAGACCCAAGTGTGACATATCACTGCACTCGTTTCATTGTAAGGAAGGCAACGGTGATATCTAGAAATACATTCGTGGACATTCTAGAACTTTCCAAATAGAGTGGATGCCTGTAACTAGAAGTCAAGTCAATATGGATGCACAACTGGCGAAACTGTTAGAAATGATACAAACAATGCAAAATAAAATGGAAGACCAGACGAAGACTATGCAAGAAAAATTTGAAGAACAAGGGCATCGAATGGAAGATCAGTCTCAAACGATGCAGGAGAAATTAGAAAAGAAATTAGAAGAACAGGGACAGACGATGCAAATGAAATTAGAAGAACAAGGGTGTGAAATGAAAGATCAGATGCAGACAATACAACAGGAAATGAGAGATCAGACGAAAGAAATGCAGACAAAGTTAGAAAAACTAGAAGAAAAGCTAGAGGAGCAGTCACATAAAGTGACCTAAGTAGAAGAGAAACTGTTAACAAAAAAAGGAAATAGACGAAGAAATAAACCTGGTTAGAGAAACCTGCGAAGAGCTTCGACATAAATTAGACAAGGTAACAAAAGAGGGCGTAATCAAATCAGAAGGACTTATTATCCGAACTCAGAAGACGAAACCCCCTGAATTCGATGGTAAGGTTTCCTGGAATATATATCTGCGTCAGTTTGAAGCAGCAGCTGCAGCAAATGAGTGGTCTGATTGCGAAAAGGCTACTGCTTTAATAGTTGCTCTACGAGGGGAGGCTCTTGACGTCTTACAAGGAGTTCCTGCAAGGCAGCAGAGTAGCTATGATCTTCTGAAACAACATATGGAAATGAGATATGGGGATAAGCACCTGCAGCAAGTGTACCAGGCACAATTGAAAAATCGTCACCAGCAGTGTGGAGAGAATTTACAACATTTTGAGACCGATGTCACCCGACTGGTTCGATTGGCTTATCCAACAGCCCCGTCCGAATTTGTAGACCAGCTCTCCATCCAAGTTTTTATCGACGGCCTAAGAGATTGCGAAACTCAGCAGGCACTACGACTCGCCAGACCTAAAACACTGAACGACGCTCTTTCGCATGCACTGGAATTTGAGGCAGCAAAGATGGCATCGGGTAGACATGTTAAAGTTCGGGCCATCAGTGATAACAGCGATAGTATGGCAAATGGGGATATAATAAAAACGCTGAAGGAGATTATTGATAAATTCAGTCCATCTACTAGGCCAAAGAAAGAACAATCTGATAGTCGAAGGGAGCGCCTTCTCAAATGCTGGAACTGTGGACAGACAGGACATCTAAAAAGACAGTGTAGGGCCCCAGTCACGGATCAGTAACAGCGCGACTCCCAGGCGGCAGCTGCACAGGAAAACTATGATCAGCCGGCTTGACGGGGCAAAAGTCGGCTGCGTCCTCCTACCATGCCCCACGAGAAGAAATTACGTTGTCACGTCTCCAGGACTCTGACTCCTTGCTAGTGGAAGGCAGTATTTTTGGTCGTACTTTCCCTATGGTAATCGATACTGGAGCGGCAAGAAGTATTGTTCGGCCGGATATTATTCATGCTTGGCGTATTAAGAACCCTGCCAAACGGTATGTCCTTACAACAGCCAATGGACAACAACTGCCAGTCAAGGGGGAATGCGAGCTTGAAGTAGAATTAGGAGACGTCAAGTTCAAACACAGAGCCCTGGTAGCAGATATATCGGACAATGTCATACTCGGACTAGACTTACTACGAGCAAAGGGGGTGAACTTAGATTTGAATGCTGGCACGCTACGGATAATGGGTGAGGAAGTAGTGCTAACGAACACCACTGAGAATAACGCTGTACGGAGACTCGTTGTTGAAGATGTGGTACTTCCTGCTCAAACCGAAACCTTGGTTGCCACTGTAATGGATGGGGAAATGTCTTGCAGTGTAGGAGTGGTGGAACCCAGTAATCCGGATTTGTTCAATAAATCTATAGTCACCGGCCGTATCCTGATACCTGAGAAAACGACAATAGTACGGGTAGTTAACCTGAAAACCTTTCCACAGAAAATTACAAAAGGAACTGAAGTAGGAGTCTGTGAACCTGTTACCATCGTGAGAGTAGTCCACACGAAACGGAGAAGAAACCAAATAAGACCAGTTTACCAGAGTGTCTAAGGAACATCGTGGATAGGGCCAAGGAAAGATTAACAAAGGTGGAGGTGGAACAACTGGAAGAATTACTAAGTGAAAATGAAGATGTGTTTGCACTTAAACCAGGCGACTTTGGGAGAACAAATGTAGTGAAGCATCGAATCGATACTGGTTCATCATCTCCTATAAAGCAGCCACCACCACGAGGACTTCCACGCTCTTTCCAGGAGCACCTGAAGAACGTGTCCGAAGTGTTCAAGAAGTTGAAAGCAGCGAACCTGAAGTTGAACCCGAAGAAATGCAGTCTGTTCCAAAAGGAGGTTAGATACCTAGGCCACATTATTACTCCAAATGGTGTGAAAACAGACCCGGAGAAGACAGAGTGCATAAAGAACTGGCCGGTTCCTAAAGACAAACATCAAGTTCGAAGTTTTCTCAACCTATGCACATACTATCGACGATTCGTCCAAGGATTCTCGGACATTGCCAAGCCTTTTCATAAATTGGCAGAAGACAGCATCCCGTTCGAATGGATTCCGAGATGCCAGCAAGCCTTTGAGACGCTAAAAGAGGCTCTCTGCACTACCCCGATTTTGACATACCCAATACCTGGACAACCATTTATAGTGGACACGGACGCAAGCAACATTGGAATTGGCGGAGTTCTTTCTCAAGTATAAGATGGCCAAGAGCGAGTAGTGGGCTACTTCAGCAAAGTCCTATCAAAAGCCGAAAAGAACTATTGTGTGACTCGGAAAGAATTACTTGTCATCGTCAAGAGCCTAGAACACTTTCATAAATATCTGTATGGCCAAGAATTTCTCCTAAGAACGGATCACGCTTCCCTTAAATGGCTGCTACAGTTTAAAAACCCTGAAGGACAGATGGCAAGATGGCTGGAACGGCTGCAAGAATATCATTTTGTTGTTGAACATCGAGTCGGCAGGAAACATGGAAATGCAGATGCCCTTTCTAGGAGACCCTGTCCTGTCAACTGCAAACACTGCAGTAGTCTTGAAAGGAAAGAGAACATCTCATCAGTTTCTTGCAAGGTAGTAGCAGCCCAACCTGAAGACCGATGGAGTTCAGCAGCGATTCGGGAAGACCAGCAAGCTGACTGTGACATCAAGCCTTTACTAGACTGGAAAGAAGCCAACAACCGACCGTCTTGGGCTGAAGTCAGTAGTAAAAGCCCAGCATTAATGAGTTATTGGGCTCAATGGAATTCTCTGGTGTTGGAAGACGGTGTCCTAAAAAGAGCATGGAAGAACAATGACGGAACGGAGGTCAAGAAACAAGTACTACTCCCGAGGTCCAGGGTTAAGGAAGTGCTGCAGGAAATACAGGAAGTACTGGGGGTGGACATTTCGGTACCAATAGGACTCTACAGAAGATTAGGGAGCGTTTCTACTGGTTGAGCTGTAGGACGGATGTAGAAGATTGGTACCGAAGATGTGACATATGTGCAGCAAGCAAGGGACCGAAGACCCGTTCCAGAGGCAAAATGCACCAGTACATCGTAGGAGCGCCGTTTGAGAGGATTGCCATTGATATCGCTGGCCCCTTTCCGAAAACTCAAAGTGGGAACCGATATCTGCTAGTAGCCATGGACTACTTCAGCAAATGGCCGGAAGTATACCCCCTTCCCAATCAAGAGACCACAACCGTAGCAGAAGCGCTAGTCAATAACCTGTTCTGCAGATTTGGTGTGCCCATGGAACTACATTCAGATCAGGGCAGAAATTTCGAATCAGGTGTGTTCCGAAAGGTCTGCGAGCTTATGGGAATCCGGAAAACCAGGACCACCCCACTGCACCCCCAGTCAGATGGTATGGTGGAACGCTTCAACGCCACACTAGAAACCAATCTGAGGATGTTTGTGAACGAAAACCAGACAGACTGGGACAAGCTCATTCCACTCTTCCTGTTAGCTTACCGCTCAGCTGTCCATGAAACTACTGGGAAAACTCCCGCAAGGATCATTTTTGGAAGAGAGCTTCGCCTTCCAGCAGATTTGGTATTTGGTCGTCCTGTGGAACAGCCCACAGATCCAGACACTTATATCCATGACCTAGAACGAAGACTAGCAGCCGTACACGACCAAGTCAGATCTCGAATGCGACTATAGAGCGATACGATGTCCGGGCCAATACAGTCGGATTCCAACAAGGTGACCTGGTGTGGCTGTACAACCCCACGCGGAAGAAAGGAAAATCGCCTAAATTACGTCATTAAAAGAATCAATGATGTCGTCTACCGGATACAGAGGACTCCTAGGAGTAAGATGAAGGTCGTCCATCTGGAGCGTCTGTCCCCGTATAGAGGTGTATCCGATCGGGACGATCGGTCCTAAGGAGGGGGCAGTGTCACGGAATTTGCCCCACTCACACCCAAATCAACGACTTTGGTACCGCGAATTGCTAAGATTGCCCCGATCGCCTCTACACGATTCTGTTAAACAACCAAAAAGCCGTGGATCGAGACGGGACTAGAAAATTGGGGAATCGACGAGAAGCATTCGCGTCGTTCGGGAAGATGAATCTAGAGATACTAGAATATACCTGGAATATTCGTTGGGTCTATAAAAGAAAAATAAACGGCCGATTAAGTTAGTCTTGTATAAGTCTTGTATTACAGACTGAATTGAAGTGTTTAGTTGGAGATATCAAAGTGATTTAGATAGCGATTAATTAAATAAGTGTTTAGTTGAGTTCTAATTAGTGTTCAGTAGTGTACTGAGTATAGTTAATAAATAAGTAATTAATTAACGGACTGTGTTTTTCTGGCAATAGTAAAATTCAGATTGGGAAATCCGTGACAATATATTCCTATATAAACTTTATTCATTTCCACAAAACAACCATACCTTAATTCCTCCCAAACGTTTTATTAAACGCTTGGCGAAGGCAATCAAAAATACCTTGAAAAAGAGTAGAGTTCTTTGGTAGAACAGTATTACATATGCAACGAAGAGCCAGTCCCTGCCCAAGAAGACTGAATTTATTTATTTATTTATAATTACACTGTTCAACAGGTACAAGTAACCCAATTACAGAACAGGAAAACACAGTACAATATGCATATATAAATAGTAAAATTTAAAAAATATAAAATAAGCATATACAAACAAACATTAAAAATAGAATCTAATCATTTTAGGTAAAAAGATTTTATGTCATTAAGGCTGCAATTAAAAATATCTATATTGTTGATGTTACAATTGTTACAGATTAAAAAAAGAGGAGAATATTTAAGAAGATTGGTGCTGGCGTCGGGTAGATAGAATGTTAAATTTCCTCTAGAACTAGGTCTGGAGACAACAAAAAAAACTGCTAATTATTTATTTATTTATTTAACAGTGTCCAACAGGACGAATCCCAGTTACAGGACAAGGAAAAAAAAACAATTCAAAATACAAAATAAACAATGACAGAAATAACTCGAATAAAAACAAAATATCAATTAACAAACAAAAAGTAATTAGCAAAAATATAACATAAACAATAATAAAAAAACAAGCAATAAAATCACAAAAATGTCTTTTTAAACAAAAAACAGCTAAACAAATAGAGATCTTCATACAGTTGGTAGTTAGTAATCATTTGATGAAGAGAGGATGCCGTAAGTATATTAGTACGAGCAGTTGGCAACTGCAAAACAGAACTAGAATTTAATCTAGGAACTCGATAAAAGATTCTGGATACCAGAGAAGGGGAATTTAGAAAATTATTAACAATTTTGTGTAGAAACATTAGAGAGTACATAATGCGCCTTCGCTGCAAGCTAATTAAGTCAAATGTTAATAACAAAATATCTTCTGGAATGCCACGAACCGGATAAACACCAAATATAATAAAATGCAGTGTCTTTAAATATCTACGCTGTACTTTTTCCAATAGGTTTATATGGGTGTTATAAATCGGGCACCAAACAATAGAGGCATATTCAAGTTTGCAGCGAACAAAACAATTAAACAGTGTATTCAATGTCACCGTGCTGCGAAAAGCCTTAGAATTACGCAAAATAAAACCCAGGCTTTTAAATGCAGATTCAGTTATTAAATGAACATGCACGTCAAAAGACAGATTATCGCAAAATGTTAGACCAAGGTCCTTGAACTGCGACACTCTATTTAAAATAGTACCAGATAATCAAAATCTTGAATCAGTCTCCGGCGGCTATACGGCATAATATTGCATTTACTGATATTTAATGGTAAATAGTGATCTTCACACCAACGGTGTACTTTTGTTAAGTTATCTTGTAATCTATAACAATCAGATAGTGACTTTATCTCAACAAATAATTTAAGGTCATCCGCATACAATAAAAAATTTATATTCAACAATTGAGTTAAGTCATTAATAAATATAATGAAGAATAAAGGCCCCAAAATAGATCCCTGGGGAATACCTGAAAATTGAGAAAATTTATTTGACTGAAAGCCACGATACTGAACATATTGGAAACGGTTTGTAAGGTATGAGCGAAACAAGGTTAATAGAGCACCCGATATACCCACAGAATGCAGTTTATCAATCAATCATGGTTAAGACGATCAAACGCCTTAGAAAAATCGGTGTATATTACGTCTACCTGACTGCCCCTATCTAATACCTCGGAAATATATTGTACTTTGTAGACTAGGTTTGTTGTTGTAGAACGTCCTTTTACAAATCCGTGTTGATGTTGGGAGATATATTTCTCGACATGAGAGTAAAGGTGATTGTGGACAACTATTTTAAAAATTTTTGAAAAATTGCTTATAATTGCAATAGGCTTGTAATTAGTTACATTATTTTTGGGACCTTTTTTATAAACAGGACAAATCCTAGAAAGTTTCCAAGACTCTGGAAAGACACTAGATTTAAGTATGGCATTAAATATAATTTTTAAAGGTTTAGCAAAAACTATTGCACAATCTTTTACTAAGAAAGCTGGTATTAAGTCTGGTCCCATTGTAAAATTGCCTTTAATTTTCTTAATAGCATATATTATATCATCTTCCGATATTTCAGGAATATACAATGAATTATGTATCACTTTATGAAGAAAAGCGTGAAAGCAATATTTACGTCTAATTTCAAGAGAAGGAACAGAATGAGTTTTTAAAAGCTCATCGTGTGGAAATCCAATAGGACGATAAAGACCATCCGATTTAAAGCGCAAATATTTTAAAAATCTACGTTGAACTGATTCTAATTTATTAATGTGAACAGCACAATGAGGGAACCATATAAGAGATGCGTATTCAAAGTCACGATAATTGCGGACGATAAAACCATATGCTCTGTTTGCATCATAGACAACAGCATTAATATGGTCACTGAAATCATCATCAAATAAAACACCAAGATCTCGAAAGACTTGGGCGCGACAACACAATATTATCATTAAATGTTACGCCAGTTAATTTATTTGAAAAAGACATAACATTACACTTAGTGGTATTCAACAAAAGCTTATTTTTATCACACCAAATTTTGATCTGGTCAAGATTATTTTGAAGCTGAATGCAGTCGCCAATACTACGTATAGACTTAGATATTTTCAGATCATTTGCGTAAACAAGGAATTCTACATCTAGAACGCCAACTAGATCGTTAATAAAAATTGCAAAAAGTAAAGGTCCAAGAATTGACCCCTGTGGGACACCTGAATTAGCTAAGTACGCATCTGATTTAAAACCGTTATAAACCACATATTGGGTCCTATTGTGAAGATAAGATTTAAATAAATTTAGTAATGGACTGGATGCTCAGAATTCGTTAAACTTCTGAAGCATTGCCACAATTATCCAAGGTCGACAACCCTCCTATTGTCAATTCAACAAAATCAGCATTATACAAGCTACAATAACACAAGTTCCCTCAAATCAGATACTTCTGATTCCTTAAACAGATATCAATATCAGATTTTAATGTGACACTAATGAAGCTGAGAGAAGTTCTCCAACGCTGATCACTATTGCCACCTTATGCCAAATTTGGATTAATGAGAAGTTGTTTCTGTTATCTACCGATCCAACAACAAATGTAGGAACCCTACTACCACCCTTGCCTAATCAAATTAATGTCTCAAATAAAACATCACAGTCTAAAATTGAATGCAATCCATTTTGAAGATATAAATAGAATTATTGAATCCAGCCATCATATGTCACCAATTAACCATATCGAACTACTTCCTGAGGATCAGTCCAGTTCACTATGGATTGTCCTAACCATTATTATTATTGTTACCTGCCTTCTGTCTATCTGAACATGCTGTCAGAAGAAGATCCAGTCCATTATTTTAAGGATTCCTGAGAGAAGAAGAAATTCCCAGAATCCTGTCGAAGACGTCTCAGTGGTACCATCAGGTCCCCATGGTCCGTTCTAGGGGAGGGAGTAATGTCCCCTGTATATTTGCAGTTCTTATAAATAATGATATTTTAACCTTACTACTTAGTTATAACACATTCTTTGAGCCATAATCTTATACTTTCTTAATAAAATATTTGTGCTATTAATCCGATCATTAATTTCATAAATAAAACTCGAGGAACGATGAACTGTTTTACCTTAACACACCAAGGATCAACATACTCTTAAATTCCTCAAAGTATGTCGTATGTAACACATATAATACTTTATTTAAAAACAAAATTGATCTATTTAACTCTTCAGTGGTTAACATTAGATCAGTATGTATGCACTTTCTGTAGCTAACTTGAATTGAATGTAACCTTTTATCTGGTGTGCCGCCTGTAATTGGTACAGTGTGCTGTAGGTTGGTGTAATCTAAAATAAAATAAAGTTGATTTTTGGTATGCATAAACGACTTGGATGACGTTAAATTATTATTGTACATGGTGAACTGAAAGATATTATACCAAGCGTTTTAATACAGTTACGTAGTTTAGTTGTATTAGTCTCAGGGACTACAATGTTGCTAAATTTTCATATATTTCAGATCAGTATTTTTCCAGATAACAATCGAGGGAGTTCTCAGTGGGACATCCTGTATATACACAAGGTGTCCGGAAACTCCGCACAGAAAATTTAGGAGGTGGCTCGAAAAATGTCAAGTTCATGTAACATTTTCTTGATAGTCAATGATAACAGAGCTACGTAATTTCAAAATTATTTTTTTTTTAAATTTGGCACACTTGTAATTTTTATAAAGATACTGTTTCAGATAAAATATTTCTAAAATTGCAGCGCTCTTAAATGGCATGTGCTAGGTAAAGAAGTGATCATTACTTTTTTTCTTTAATGTTATTGGAGTTTTAATGGCATTTCCTTAAAGACTGAAGACTGATTTAATTTTTTTTCTCTTGTTTGAAGTCGAAAAACCAACCGTTTGCGAGAAAATCGAGAATTAAATTTTTGGGCATACTGGTGAATCTCACTTCTTTTATGATGTAAGCAAAGTGTACTTTGAAAATAATTGAATGATGGCTGTTATAGTATTGCTTGGACGGTAATTTTAAACCTTATGCTTCATCCATACAAGGTAAAAGCAGAAACTCAACCTTTTATACAAAAATAGATATTTAACTAATTTATTTTAACCTTCGTAGAACAATTTTCAGACTGGTCGCTATGTCGTCGATTTAGCCTCTCACAAAAACTGCCGATAACAGAAAAATTAAAAGAAATAGGTATAGGCAAATATAATATGGATAGAGGATAAATTTTCAACAGTTTTTGAATAAATATACTACAGAGATACATTTAGAAACACCAAGTATTGACTGTTCAAAGTTAAACTTTTTTGACAATACCTTTTCACCACCTTGTGTAAAATTAAACAGATTTTTAAATATCTGTAACAAATGATAGGCATCATCCTATCTCTCTTTTAAATATCAATTCTTCAGATAGCACGACGTAAAAGGTCAGGGCAATTTTTAATTAGGCTTTCGAAAACCAACTTTTTTGATAGAATTGAAATATCTCGAAGGCCCTGAGAGATAGATATAAGAAAACGTGACAAGAGTCACTCTAGAATCCAAATATTCAAAAATATAAAGTGTGTTCCAGTTAAAATAAGCAATACAAGAATGACATTATTTTAAAGAAAGGCCTCCGAAACTCCCAAAACCTAAATTATCAAAATTGAAGTCGAAGTAGTCTCTGAAATATTCTAATGGGCCTTCAACGTAAGACAACCTGTACAAGGCTGATTCACGACGACGGACCGTTAGACGTTTTCATGGTTGTAGTGATTATTTTTTTCTATAAATTTGACCCTGTATAATTGAATATGAATTTTTCAATGAAAATATTTTCAAGAAGCTGTCACTTCCGGTGACAGAAGTCGTCACCAATTTCGTTATTTTAAATAAAATGATATAATTTTATTCCCCAAGTTATTTCAATGAGATTATCATAAAAAACTTTCCTATACGTAATTCTTGTCGTTTTCTAAATATTTAAAATTTTTCAGAAAATAATAATTTTTCATCGCTTTGTTTGAAAATAGCTATATCAAATACTATGGATGTTAGAGAAATAACGTTCATATAAGAAATTGTTGAATCTTTATGCTTTCTAGCATAGTGTCTTACAAATGGCTTAATTTCATACAAGGTGTTGGGCCCGTCCATATATTGATTTCGGTTCCTATTGTTGGTATTACGTTCCTCAGATAATGGTGGTCCTCCGAGGCGTTCCGTAGCCGCCGCTGTAACTGGTCGCATCCCATGCTTCCAAACGTTTCGCCGCTCTTCATTGTCGGTATCTTCAGTGGTGACTCTGCAAAAGCTTCGGTGCGACTGATCTTCCTCATTTGTGCATTTTAACTCTGGTAGCTATTACCAGTTACCGAGATCACGGCACAACATCCGGAAAATCACTATGTATCACATGACAAACCGTTTTTTAAGTTAAAAGTCGTTGCGCAATTGCGGCCGATGCCAGCGGCTCGGGGAACCTCCTCGTAAGCCCCGTCGGCGAGGGCTTATCTTCTGGCGCTCTTCTGTTTTATCTTCTTTCTTCGCCGACTCGTATAATCTCCGGGGGTAGTCCGGGTGAGGGTTTGGGTAAGAACGGATTAGCACTGTGGCTCTAGGTAGATGCTAGGACAAAGAACCTAGGCGAACTCCGGGGTAGGATAGGGAAAAGCCAATGTATCTTCGTAGTCCTATTCTTTTTCCTGGTGGTCCTGAAACAGAAGAATGTCTCAACTTACCGCTCGTGCTTTCATCGCTTCCAGGGCTGGCGTGAATCTCAGATCTCAGTGAGTGTGGCTGTTGCGGACGAACCAGGGGGCCCCCGTCGCGCAACGCAGGGCAACATTGTGGGCGGTCTGCACTCTGTTTCGGTGCGTCTTCGCTGCGTATCCCCACACCTCTCCGGCATACGTTAACTGTGACAGTCTTGATTAACCTTATTTTGTTACCAAGGCTTAGTCGGCTATCTCTATTGAGCAACAGGTAGAGTTTCGCCCTCACGAACTTGCCTTTGCGAACCACCTCGTTGACGTATGGCTTCCAGGTCAGCTTCCTATATAGGGTCACCCCTAGATATTTGGCTTCGTCGATCCACTGGATGTTCTCATCGTTGAACGTCACGCGGCCTCTCAGCTGCGTTCTGTACCTACGAGAGAACATCATGCCTTTGCTCTTTTCCGCGTTGATCACCACCTTCCAGTAGTTACACCAGTCCTCCAGTCTGGCTAGCGCTCTCTGGGGTCGTCTCATCGCCATTTCCGGATTTAAGGATCGGGCAAAGATGTCGGTGTCATCGGCGTAGAGACAAATGGAAGTGTCTTCTGTCCTGAGGCGATGGCAACCGTATGCGGCCATGCCCCCATCACCGCCTCTAGATCATTCTCCAAGAGCGGGCGAGATGGTGGCTGGTAACAGGACACCACAGCGATTTCTCCGCGGCGGGTGCTCACGGAGACTGCTACGGCTACCATGTTTACCAGCTGTGGGACATGTAACATATGGTGTTCGATACCTTGTTTAACTAGCAGGGCTACTCCTCCTCCTCTAGCCGTCCAGTCTCTCCGATACACCAGGTATCGCGAGCATCCTGGCGGTCTGTGGGTTCCCTAGTCTCTTGGATGGCGGCCACGTCTACGTCTAGGCGTGGCAAGAGCTCAAGCAAGTCATTTTTCCTACTCCGGAACCCCTCGATGTTCCAGGAGGCGACTGCCATTACTCCTGTAAAAGAGATGGCATTTTGGTGAAAAAGGCGTGCATGGCGGAGTACATCTCCTCCATCCTCGGGGAGAGGCAAGTCGGAGGGCGCACTCCACTCTCGACGTCAGCGAAGCTCTTCGTCGCTGTTGTCTTGGGGGGTCTGCGTATACTTAGCCTGTTCTTTTCCCCTGCAGTTTTTGCTGTTACTGTAAGTGGCTCTATCCCGGCATTCTTTTTAGGGGCTTGGAGGCAGCCCCAAGCTTGTAGTACTTGTAGCTTATCGGATGGAGGCCGCCGCAGTTTGCGCACTTCGTTGGTGCTTGCCTCAGCTTCTAGCATTCGGCCGAGTGGTGATTTTTGCAGCACTTAACGGACTTAGCAAGAGCGGTGCAGCGGCTCTGGCTATGGCCGAATTTTTGGCATCTGTGGCATTCGGATGCCAAAGCTGCCGCCTTCTGGGGTTTCATTCGAACAACCAAGGAGCAGCATCGGGTGACCTGTAATAGACTCACCTGATCTTGTGGGAATTGTACAAGTGGTATCTGCTGCCTGGAGCTTTTGTTCGTCATCCTCACAACGTTTGCGGGGGCGAAGCCTTGGTTGCGGAGGCGTTCCGTTACCTCCTCCAGTGGGGTGCCGCAGAAGATGCCTCGGGTGACTGCCCTTAGCAGCCTATCCTCTTGGAGAGAGTACGTATGGTACTCTTTTCCTTTGGGATCTTGGGTAACTTCTTAGCCTAACCTGCGGCGGTAAGGGGGGAGGGGTTGTGGCGGTGGCGGCACTTGTCCCAGGCGCAGGGGTGGGTGCCGCCTTACTCGATACCTTCATCGGCTCCTCGTCCGACGATCCTGACTCACCTGAAACAGAAGAGGCAGGTTTCTTTCTTTTGCCATCCTTACCTTTACCGTTGCTGGGGGCGGGTGTGGGTGCGGCTGAGGCAGCTGATTCCACGTCCATCGCCATGGAGGGCAGGTGCCATGGCTTTCGAAGGGCAGGTGCCGCTGGAGCCTGCCGACAGGCGTCTAATTAACTCCTCTAGGGAGCGGTGACGGGCTTCCGCCGCCACCTCGCGTTCTTTAGCTTCCTCTTGCTCGTGCAGCTGTTGGGTCAGCTTGGCAATGCACTGCCTGAGGTGCTCATTTTCTTCTTTGAGCCTTTTCAGCTCGTCCTGAGCGGAATTCGTCCAACGTCGGATAAAGGCCTACTGCACCGACTTTCATCGGTGCTTCCTCCGCTGCTCTCGCTGGTGGCCGGAGTTGGAGATCTCGATCGCATTTCGTCTGTAATGTCCCTGCTACCAGGGCTTAGGTTCTTCAGTGAGAGCAGGCAGGAAGCAAAACAAACTCACATTTTCGTAACTAATATCTATTTTAACCTTCTACTAGTAAGTCTACATGACAACTACACTTTTTGAATAATGAACTTAAATTACCTTTACTGTTAACTACTTACTAAACAATATTTATAACCTTCATACTAATTACTTATAATTAATCGTAAAAAGCTGTGCTGGACTGTTTCATATTCTGTTTTAAAATTCAAACTTATTGTGACGCATTTAAATTATGAAGTCTATAAATCTATCAACGAATCCAGTACACCTTCCCCGAAAAGAATTGTACGCTAACGTTTTTTTTCTATATCCTATATCTATAATTGTCCTATCTACTTAATTATAATACCCTTTAACCCTGTTTTTATGGATTTCTAATTTTCTAATTGCATGTTTATTATTTACATTTACAACTAAATGCAATCCTTATCTTCTAACACTTTATCTCTAAAAAGCGTGTCCATTTTGTTACATTTATTTTCATTAAGCTAGTTACGAACGGTGAGCGATAATATAATATATGTATTTGTAATGAGATATACTCCTACAGAGAAGTAATCCGCATAGATATAAATATATATTATAGCGTCAGGGCGTAACGTTCTATACATTTTAATCACAAGCGATATATTTGTAATATATCACTAACACCATATCTCCTATTTTATAACTTACTTCTTTACAATTTTCATCATATACACTTTTTTGTTTTAATTTTACAGTTAATAATTAGCAAATGCAACAAAATGTTTTCTTACATCTGAATTTTTTGGAACTGGATAATCGGATATAGCCCTACTAGTTAGCCTTTTCATCTGAAATTGACCTCTATCTGTAGTAAACGCAGTAATTGGTCGATTTTCAGGATCTAACTCTAACTGATAATAAACTTGCGCTAAATCAAGATGAGAAAAATATACAGCTCCTGACAATGAGTCTAAAATGCAGTGATATTAGGTAATGGAAATTTTTCATTTGTATTTGTTTAATAACCGATAATCGACAACGACTCTACACTTTGTTTGATTATTGTAGTCAGCTTTCTTTCCGACTACTAAAAGAGGTGAGAACCACTCAGATTTAGCCTCTTCGACAATGCCTTCTTGTTGCATTTTGTCAACAAGTCTGTGTATTTCGTCTTTTTGCGCGTGAGGTAATCTATATGGTTTAACATACAACTTATTATCACTGGGCTTGCCACAGTGTTTTTTAAAAAATAAAATTTTCAAAAATAGAGCTTTTATTAATTAAAAGGTTACAACTAACGTGTGAGAATGTTTCATCAGAACTGACTTGTCAAACTACATAGAAACAAGGATAAGAATTATATCTAACAAGCGGTTTTGCGTACATCGCACTATCAGTATTAAGTTTCATGGAATCTACTGTCTAAGTTATTTAAGAGTCACAGGGTGTATCACATTACACCTCCATCTGAAAAACGAGGCATTTTTCATGGAGTGAAAAATGTCCGGGGGTTCGCTATAGATTGATCTGTCATTGCTTCGGGTCGACTAGTCGCTGCTTCGGAACTTCGTCTTCTTCGTCTGTGGATAAATTTAACGATAAAGTAGAATATTACTATCATCAGGACAACGTAGATTGGCAATGTCAAATATTTGAATATTGACTCGGTAATTAATTTTTCTTCATAGACTGGTTGCACTGGTACAATATTACTTTGATCTCTTTGAAGTTCATGAATTTTATCTAAAGGAATGTCCTTGATTTTAATCTTTGGAACAATGGCCACTGAAGATTTTCGTGGAATTTTGATTTCGGGAAGTAGCATAGGTTTTCCGCTCGACACAGTTTTTTCATTGACATAATTGTAGTCATTTGTTTGGAATTGGCATCCAACAGGAACTGAAATTAGGTAGTTTCCGTGTAATGTGGTGAAATCGACATTTGCACAAGTCAATTGGATTTTTGTAGTATTTGGAAATATCCCAATGTAGTGTGATTCGTCTATTTGTTGGACAGTGTTTTGGGAAATTTGTACAGGTGTCTGCTGGCAGCTCTCATAGGTGGAGTCCAGTTGCAAAAGTTCAAAAATGCAATCTTGATTTTTCGATTTATATATCAGATTGTTATCAGGGCAATAATAGTCTGGGTGCAGTTCAATACAAGGCAACGACATGTATTGGTAGAAGTTTTCGTTCATAACCAGGTAGGTATTTTTAGGAATAATGGTAGTATAATTTTGAGTTGGAATTGAGAATAAATGATAATAGGAGAATGTACCTGGGTCTACTATAGGAAAATGGATTACGAAAACAATTTTTGTTCCTGAATAATAAGCTTCAACTTCCAATAAGTCATAATATCTATACGTATTATTAGTATCATGTGAAAATATAAGTTGATCATCAGAATAATATTTTAGAACGGTTTGTACAATTGATTCTAATTCGTCTAATTTTATAATGCTATTATGAAGAGTTTTTAATCTAGCAAAAGTTATTGAATTTTCAATATCATCTAAAAGATGTAAAATTATACTTAATGTTAAACTAATTTGGTCTAAAATATTTCTTACTCTTAAATAGTCATTAAATTCAACAAAATACTTGTTTAATTGTGTTTGAATTTTATATAAGCCAGAAGCTATTACTTCTTGATTATTCTTAATTAAGGCTACTGTTTTATAGAAATTGTCAATAATTTTAGTGGTAAGAGAGATTTCTTTATTTAATTTTTTCATAATTTCTTTTTGATTACTTTCTAAATCAGATATTGCGCTATCATAGTGAATTGCATCGTTTGCATCAAGATTTCCTGAAATACTTTTTATTATTGTTCCTAAACCGTCAATGAAGCCGCGTTTCACTCTGCCAGTTGGGCTTAGAGAATTAAATTTTTGTTCTGCTGCATTTAATTGATATAATAAAACTTTGTTGAAATTATCCAGAACAAAAGTATATTCGGGACTTAATTCATTTTTAATTGCCAAACTAATGTTTAAATATTGCTGTTTTAGTGTTTGGATTTCAATTTTAATTGGTTCTAAGTCATAATAATGAATAAATGTGTGTATTTTGGATTTAACTTTGGAATTTCCAAATTTATATGGAAGGATTCCGGGATTATTATTGAGGTTGGTTATTATTATTTCCTGTCAACGTCAGGGTTAACAGAATCAGGTGCTTCTTGCAACAAATGTTTTTTATTAGATGACTTCGGTCGTCTTAATTTTTGTTTATGTGTGTTACTTGTGGTTCGTACTTTTAATTTTTTGTCTTTCATCACTTTTTCTTTAGTAAATCGAGGGTTTAACTTATTGCGGAGATTTGTGGTGACTTTTCGGTAGACGTCTGTGTCAGGTTTATATGTTAATGGGTCGTGTCTTTTTTCTCGATCATTGTAATTTCCTATAGTCCTTCCTTTTTGATTGGCTAATTGTTCATTTAATGTTTTATAAATTTCTTTCGTCATTTCGCGATGTTCCTGTACATAGTTATTTATTAACTTTTGATTTATCTCGATATAAAACGGGTCGTTGGTATTTAAGTGTCCATTTATAATGTCAATCGGTTTTTGTTTTGTTACCGAGTGTATGGAATTATTGTAATAGGTTACAATTATATTAGGTATGGCATATGGCATTTGGTTTAAAATATCAATTTTACCTTTATTCTTATCTCTTATTATGCGAAGATGTTCGATAAGAGTAGAATGAAATCGTTCTATAGGTCCATTTGATTGAGGATTGTTAACAGTAATATAATGTGTTTCAATTTTATGAATTTTGAAAAATTCTTGAACCACAGAATTTTTTAGTTCTGTGCCATTGTCCATGACAACTAGCGAGGGCAAACCGTGGTGAGTCATAAAGGTCAAAATTGTTTTTACCACTTCTGTACCTATCATTGCTGTGAGAGGGTACGCCTGAGCATATTTAGAAAATGTATCAATTATCGTCAAAAATTTTTGTCCGTGTGCTTGAAAAGTATCAATGTGTATAATTTCGAATGGTCTGGAGGGTGTGGGTGAAATTGCTAATTTTTGTTTGGGGGGGATGTCTATCATACTTATTTATTAAACACGTTTCACATGAGTTTATATAGTTAGTGACATCGTTTTTTATTCCGGGCCAATAATGTGATCTTCTGATTCGCGTTTCGGTCTCTAATATACCACGATGGTTTGTTTTTCCTTCATGAAAATTTTTGATAGTACTTATCTGGTTTTCTTTGTCAGTGACATCTTGCAAAATTGTATTACACTTTATTAATTTATATGCGGAGTTTTTAAATGTCATTCTTAATATTTCACATATTTGTGGCATATAAGATTCATCGGTAAAATAAATAGCATAAGTAAATTTTGGATTTAGAAAATGTTCAAATTTATAACATCGTGTTCTAAATTACTTTTTGATATTTGTGCGTAAAGACTTTTTTTGTAGGGAATATTTGTTTAATTTTAGGTTGGACGGGTGAATGTAAAATAAATTCTAATTGTATTTGATGGTCAAAAAAATTCAAGCACCTTTCTGAACTAGGCATTTCTTGTATTGGTTCTTCTTGGCTTGTGTGCACTCGTTAGGGTCGGGTTGTTCTGCTGAAATTGTTTCTTCTGTATCTTGTGAAGGGCTTCTTTGGATAGATGGTCTCGGTTCTTCATCTCTGACGTCATCCATAATTGGTTATTCACTAGCATTACTGATAGATTATCTGTATTTTCTTGTTCGTTTTCTAAGGTATTGTTAGATTTATTCGTATAATTGAAACATTCTTTGGTGTGAATTTCGACACGGGACAAAGCGTCTGCGTTAGTGTTATTTTTTCCCTTTTTATATTCGACTTCATAATCGAATTCCTCTAGCTTTAACCGCCAACGAACTAGTCGCGAGTTCGGTTCTTTTAAGGACATTTTAAAGGTTTGTGGTCGGTAACAATTTTAAATTTTCTACCATAGAGTTATGGCCTAAAGTATTTTGTTGCCCAAACAATCGCTAAAAGTTCTTTTTCAATTACACTATAATTTTGTTCGGATTGATTTAAAGTTCGGGATGCGAAAGCCATGGGTTTATCTTTTCCAATTGGTCCTTGTGAAAGTATGGCACCGATAACAATATTGCTTGCGTCTGTTGTTAAAATAAAATCTTTCGTAAAGTCCGGGTATTGTAAAATTGGTTCGTTAGTTAGTAATTTTTTGCAATCTTCGAAACATTTTATAAATTGAGGGGTTTGTTCAATTTTGGCGTCTTTTTTCAGACATAGTGTTAATAGTTTTGTTATCCGCGCGAAGTCTTTGATACATTTTCGGTAGTAACCAAGTAAACCAAGAAAACCTTTGATTTCTTTCGCCGTTTTTGGAATAGGACATTTTTGTATTGCCACGATTTTATCGGGGTTAGGTTTCACACCTTCAGCTGTAACGATATGCCCGAGATACGCGACTTCTTTTCTTAAGAATTCGCACTTATCTGGCTGTATCTTAAAATTGGTTTCCCTAAGTCGTTGGAAGACTTTCGACAGATTGACTAGATGTTCTTGTAAAGACGTCGAATATATAATGATGTCGTCTAGGTACACCAAACATATTTCGTTCTGTAGTCCTGGAAGAATATTGTCCATGACGCGTTGAAAAGTCGCTGGAGCATTCACGATAGGCACGATCCATATTGGAGATGACCAAGGTGAAGTGCTATGACGTATAATTCCTTGATCTAACATGGAAAGAATCTGTCGCTTTACTTCCGGTTTGTGGACGAAAGGATATCGATACGATTTACTATACACCGGTAATTCGTCTTTAGTTTTTATACAATGCTTAATTTGATTGGTAAACGTTAATGGTTGGTTTTCTGTGTGAAAAATATCAGAATATTTTCTACATAATTTTAAAATTTGTTCTTTTTCCTCGTTATTCATATGGGAAGTTCTAATTAAATTGTCAATATCTAATTTTTTATTGCTACAGTTCGATGTATTTGATGTTTCTACATAATACAGTTCATAATTATTTTCCATAAATGGAATTGTCTTTATTAGATTTGTTAATGAAATGATAATTTTCTTATCATTTTTATTTAAAATTTTAACTATAGCAAAACCATTCTTTGAATTTGACAAAGTTGCCGGTATTTCACAATTTTGAATTATTTGTAGAGGTATAATTACGTCACCATTATGTTGATCTACTGGAATTTTGACTACTGTTTTTGTATGCGGATTGATTTTGGTTTTAAACATAATTTTTTGACAGGACTGTTGATAATGTATTGGTAAAATGCAATTTGGCGTAACTACTTTTGAATTTACGAAATCTAATTTAGCATTTAAAAGTTTTAGATTGTCGAGTCCAATTAATCCATCGTAAACATTGTGAAAATCAAACAAATAGAATTTTAAATTGTCGTTTTGTCTAAATTCTGGGAAAATAGGAATATCTGCACAATATTTGTGAGATGATGTTTGAAATATTGTCGAAACAGTGAAAGGTTCGTAAAATATTTTATCAGAATAAAATTTTGAGGCAATTTTAGGATTAAGAAAAGATTTTGTGCTACCTGTGTCAATTAAAATTTTTAAAGAAGGATTTAGAATTTGAATGTAAGGCAGCTCTTTCTTATCTGTAGACATGTGATATTCTATTATGTTTTGCGTCGTGTAAGGTAATTCTTTCTTATCTGTAGCCATATGATATTCTATTACGTTTCGTCGGTCGTATCGTTTTCTGAAAATTTTCAAGTTGATTGTCTTGTTCAGTATACTCACACCGGTTTTTGATTATTCCGAAAATAATTGTTTTGAGAATTTGGGTAGTTTTGTCTAAATTGGGGTATTGTATTTCGTGTGGAAACACTCATGGGTGTTGGTTTAGGTTGTGAAGCATTGGTAGGTTTCCATACATTTTGTGGTCTGCCAAACGTTTGTATACCAGTTGGAAATTTTTGGGCAGGTGGATTAGGGTTTCTTTGAATGTTTATGGGTCCACGGGGAAATTGGGAAGTGTTTGCTTGTTGTGGAAAGGTTATTGTTCTTACTTGATTAAAATTATGCTGTTGAGGTGGATTAGGTCGATTTTGAGGGTGTTGGGTATTTGATTTTCTGGATGAAACACTAAATTGATTAGATTTTTGGAGATATCTCATTAATAAATTGTATGGCTTGAGCAAGACTGGCTGGTCTCATTGCGCGTATTGTAGAACCTAGTGGTTCTTTTAATCCTGCTAAAAATGTTTTTAATGCTTGCTTGGTGAAGAAAGTTCTTTTATATTGCTGTTCTTCAGCCACACAATGCAAATCAATATAATTGCAAATTGTATTTAATAAATGAATAACTCTTTCATAAAACTGAAAAGGTGACTCATTTGGCTTTTGTCTTAAATTTACAAGATCTTGATTTAAACAATTTTCATCTCTCTGATCACCAAAATTTTGTAATAAAGTAGTTTTAATACTATCCCAATCATTACCTCCATTGATTGCTATAATTTCTTCTGCTCTACCTTCTAATTTATTCAGAACGCCATTGATTAGCAAAGTATTTTGAAAATTATTCGGATTTTGTCTATCGTAATAATGAGTTAAACTTGATTCTGATGCACTAATAAATCTGTGTAATTTATTAGGATTTCCATTGAAATTTGGAATAATTGAAAGAGTTTTAATATCTAATACTGGCAACTGATTTTGATTTATTGCCATTGTATTATCTGTTTTATTAGCACTACAATTATTGACTTTAGAATTCTTTCCTAGTTTTAAATTATTGAAGAATCTTACTAAATCTAACTCTAAATTCCGATTGTTTTCGCTTAAGGAATCAATTGGTTTAGAGGAGTCTGACATGAACAAAATCTACTCACATTTCGCTGCGCTGTGTACTGAGTTCCCTTAGGTATCCTCGATGGAGTGCGTTTGGGTAGCCCTGGTGATTTTTGGATGATAGGAGGTTCTTTTTCGTCTAAGAGTTGAAACTCACAGGATTATCGGTATTGATTTCCCACGAAAATATCCGATCCGACTGCGCCACTTATTATCACTGGGCTTGCCAGTGTTTTTTAAAAAATAAAATTTTCAAAAATAGAGCTTTTATTAATTAAAAGGTTACAACTAACGTGTGAGAATGTTTTATCAGAACTGACTTGTCAAACTACATAGAAACAGGGATAAGAATTATATCTAACAAGCGGTTTTGCGTACATTGCACTATCAGTATTAAGTTTCATGGAATCGACTGTCTAAGTTATTTAAGAGTCACAGGGTGTATCACATTACATACACCGGAGATGCACTGTGTATAAATATTTGTCACTGTTAAAGGATCACCATATGAAAAGTATCTGCATATTTTGCATACCTTTCTACAATTGAGATATTTTATTGCAACTGTACTGATATACCTCATAATTAGTTATACTCTCTACTTTTGGTAGAACATTTCTTAATTTAATCTCTCTTTCATTAACATTCAATAATCTTAGTGGAATTTAATTAGAATCAAATTTGTCAATAATCCAAAATTCAAGATTTATTAATTCACTGCATATATTACTTGAAATTTTTGCTCAGCCAACTGAATGAGTTGAACCCACAATTCCTTTAAGTTTAAAAATATTAGATGTATCTATTTTATCCATTTCTTTAACGTAATCACTAAATAAACAACTAATACTAGCTCCTGTATCACATAGAAATTGTAATTAACTCGCTCCATACCGTACATACACATAGTTCATTCCATTCATACTTACATGCAATGCATTATTCTGTTTCAACTCGAAAAAAACTTATTGCTATTATTTTCTACTTTATGCAAGTCATTAGTACTATTACCAGTTGTACTTTTCGCATTTCCAGCAAAATAAGCCCAACGTCTCGAATATCTACCTCTGTTATTGTTTACTGGACGACGTTGCGAAAATTGACGGCCTCGACCTTGGTTTTGATTTAAATAGCGTATATTTTGATTTTGATTGTTATTCCGTTATGAATTATGTCTGTTACCTCTATAACTATAATAATTTGAGCTTAATCTTCTACTACTGTTTGTCTACTGAAATTTTGAATAGTCCGCGTATGAACCAAATAGTTACTTGAGAATTGATACAGGTTTTTATTAATTCTTCTTCTTTAGCACTATTAATTGCATCTTTTAAATTATTCTTTTAAAATTTCTTGCTTTTATGATGGTTCTCAATTATACTATTTTTTAACCCGTTCGAAAAAACATTTATAGCCAACTTCTCATTTACTTCTCGCATAACTGTCACAGCATTATCATCATCTCTCGCTTCGGCCAAAGTTAAATTTATGAATAGTTGTTCTACAATTTTGGCATATTCATTTAATGTTTTATATTCTTGTTTCACACTATGCAATTGAGTAGACATAGCCGCCGCTGATCTTTTAGTTATTACATGACGTTTCATATCACGTGTCAACTCATCAACACTATTACTGCTTTTCTAATCGAAGTTTTGCATTTTGACTTGTTTTAATTTTTAAAACAAAATTTATTAAAAGATTTTTCCCTGGATTATCTAAGAATTCATTGTATAATCGATTAATTATTTGGTAACATATTCAGTGTCATCCATTAGCCGCAATTAGTTATCACTCACATAGACACAGTTACACTTTCGGTTCTACTTCACTTACTATACACTGTAGATCCTGACTTCTGGTAATTTCTCGTCGTATCTTCTTTTCCAACATTTTCTTGACTTGGAACCAACAAAACACCATTGTAATTGCAACTATTAATCCTCCTAGCACTATAATTAATATCTGCTGCCCTAATGATACTCTATTAGACGTATCATTTGTTACACTACCACTATTACCTGCTTGACTTATGGTAACTTCCTCTTTTGATTGCCTACTACCCATTTTTTTCCTTTTAGAACTTTTATTTTTAAATAGAATTTACCAAACACCGAACTAGCAGGATCGCCATGTAATGTCCCTGCTTCCAGGGCTCAGGTTCTTCGGTGAGGGGAGGCAGGAAGGAAAGCAAACTCGCATTTTCCTTACTAATATCTATTTTAACCTTCTACTAGTAAGTCTACATGGCAACTACACATTCTGAGTAATGAACTTAAATTACCTTTACTGAAAACTACTTACTAAACAATATTTATAACCTGCATACTAATTACTTATAATTAATCGTAAAAAGCTGTGCTGGACTGTTACATATCCTGTTTTAAATTTCAAATTTATCGTGACTCATTTAAATTATGAAATCTATAAATCTATCAACGAATCCAGTACACGTCGTCCTCTTCGACGTACTCGACTGAAACAAAAATATTTGTGTATACGGTTAGTCGTTTCACGAATTCTTTATAAAAGACTAATAAGGGTGTCATGTAAAAAACAATTGTATGTGGGACCTCCACTTCGCAGAACTGCACAAGGGTCGCTGATCACTTCACTTGCAGGTATACAGTATACCTGCTTGCTCGGCTGCTCGGGAACTACTTAAAAGTTGTTGAAAATAAAAACTGGAGTGCTCATTGGGTTGTTATACAGGGTGTCCGAAAATAGAAGGCCATACCATTAACCACATATTCTTTGGACAAAAATAATGCGACTACAGGGTGTTAAAGTTGCATTTTAAAAAACTATTTTTGTTAATAATTCCACTGCTTTGTAAGATACATACTTGAAATTTTGCACGTACTTTTATCTTATTCCGGCATACTTATCATGTAATTATGGTGAAAAAAATCGAACGGCGAATGGAGTTAACTGAGGGATGCAGTACCCTTTATCTCCTCCAATTATTTCTAAGTACGCCTATGCAGCTTTTTCTTATTTTTTTTTGAAAAATCAAACGTAGAATTTTCTTCTGATCATTTTATGTCTTTTGTAATTTTTTGTTTAAATGCTCCGTTTGGGAGAAAAACGGCAATTTGTAGTGCCCATAATTCTTTAATTCACAATCATTTTCAAATGACACTGAAATTTTGTGGGTATACCTATCTTTACAGTACCTTGGCAACTTAGCAAATCGTAATACTTACTGTATGAATATTTGCTAATTCAAACAAAATGGATAATTTTAATTTTTATAAAATGAGGAATACTTATGAATTGAAAAAATAATATGGCATGAAAATCTGTAATACAGTTCTCTTATCAACCAAAGAATAATCGTCTCATTAATCAATAGTAATAATGAACGATCAACATAATAACTTTTTACCTAAATAACATTAAATAAAATAATTAATTAATTACTACTAATTTAATAAATGTTCTACTTGCCCACGCTACTCATTAACACATGTACGTGCCCTTTTAAGTAGCGAAAACCTTATCTTTGGAAAGATATTATCCTTTTGCCTAAGTTCATCTGTTGCCATCACTATTCTCTCTCTGAGATGGTTAATGTCCTTTATTTCTGCAGCATAAACCATATCTTTCATAGCACTCCAGAAAAAAATCCAATAAATTAAGGTCAGAAGATCGTGGTGGCCATTGAATAGGTGTGTCTTGTCCTCGACCAATCCAACGATTGGAAAATAGATGGGTATTTAAATACTGCCGGACGTTTCTACCATAATGGGGTGGAGCACCGTCAAGCTGCATCCACATACCGTCCCGTACGATAACAGGTAAATCATGTCAAACATCTCGGAATTCATTTTGCAGAAAATTTTAAAATTATGCTGAAAGTAAATTATTTTGTATGAAAAGGGGACTCAACAGAATATTATCCACTATTCCCGCCCAGACATTAACCCTGAATGTGAATTGATAGTGTTCTACAATGGTTGCATGGGGATTCAAATCCGTCCATACGAATTAAGTATGTACCGAACGAGAACGTTGTAAATAACTTAATACATTTATAGAATCGAACGACGTTTATTCAAAGTAAGCGGTACAGAGGTATAGTTCACACTGAAGCTAAGCTAGATCTGGAACTCTATATATAAGGAAATAAATGCATATCTAAGCAGAAGATAAAATGACTAACATTGTAACTATATGTTACAGCAAAGAAATAGAATACAAGCAAAATATATATATGGTATAAAAAATGGTATATGTATAATTCCTCCCGTCGTAGAGGGAGCTCACGGGTTGAAGCGACCAGGGTCCTAGTGGGCGGTAGTCGCTCCTTCTGGGGTTGAGACATCTGGGGCAGTGAAGTCCCCATCTGAAACCAAGGCTCAGGCGCGCTTCTTAATTTTGATGCTCTTCTTGCGTAGAGTGATAAGGAAACAGCAGAAAGTCGTTGTTCCTGGTGTGGTGACTGGAGATCATCAATGTATAAACGTGATTCCAGTCGTTGATTTATATTCGTCGTCATTGGGTTTGACCTTCGTATACAAATTCTAGGTGCTGATTGAGGCTCTTGAAAATATAATGTATTATTATTATTAAAATTATGCATATTATGCTTTTGATGAAATTGTGAAGTTGCTGGTATGGATCTTGATCAAAAAATTCCAGGGTTGGATTTTATATTTGGGATATACTCTACGCTAAACTACTCAGTTCATCTAGCTGTATATCATGGTGAGTTGTGAATTATATGAGTAACGAATTTTGAATTTGATGTATGGAATTTCTTTAAATTTTGAATGTAGTACAGTCGATAGGATTCTGTCACTGCAGTGAATTCGGGCAGTTGTCTCTGTTCGTGTCCTTTCATGGGTACAGGCCTGGTATTTGGGTAAATTCCTCCTTTGAAGATATCTTGTTGATTCTTAAGTAAGTAGGTTGAGGTAGGTTTTGATTCAAGGGTACAGGTAAAATTTGGAAGTATTTGGAACATGGGAATTTGAAAGTTGATATAAACTTTATAATTGTGAACATATATTTTGGCTGATAAATGTAGAGTATTATTAATTTAGATGAAAGAGGTTAAGTAACTTAATTGTTCCTTTAATTGAGTTTATAAGTTAAATTGATGTCTAAAATTTCTAATTTATTTTCTATTTGTTCTCTGTTTTGATTGTTCATGAGGCCAAAGAGTTTTATTATATCTTGTACTAATAAGATTTAGAATTTTTTGTACAAGTCAGATTTCGAATAGTGTTTGATAAGTTTAAGTATTTCGGAAGAGACGTGCCAATGGAATATCACTATCAGTAAAATCTTCATCCTTTGCCAGAGGAGAAGTGTCAGGGGGTTTTAATTTCTTAACATGTTTTTTATGAATTTTTCCTTGTTTTGTTTGAATAGTAGGGCCGTTATCTTCCATAACTATAGCTTTCTTAAATTTTGGTCTTGTTTTGTGTCTGCTTGCTAAATTGTCTTTTATTAGTATATCATGAAGAATTTTGACTTTTTGTGGTTCGGTTTTATTTTTATTTACCCGGTCTAAAGTTTTTTGTTTTGTCACTTCGATTTTGTTTTGTACGTCCTCGTATAATTTTGAGTAATTTTTTTTTTGTTTTCCTATAAAATTTGTGGTAATTATTCTTTCATCTATTTCTATATTTTGGGGTGAACCTAATATTATTTCTAAGGGTGTTTTTTGAGTTACAGAATGTACGGAATTATTATATCCAATGGTTGCTAATTTAATTAGAGTTTCTTGATTTAAAGTAGGGTGATCTAATTTCAAAGCTCTGATGGAGTCTAAAATTGTTGAGTGGAAACGTTAGACTGGACTATTAGAATTTGAATTACTGACGCTAGTGAAATGTAAAATTATTTTATGTAGTTGACAAAATTCTGAAAATATTTTATTATTAAATTCGCTGCCTTGATCACAGATTATTTTGACTGGTTTTCCGTAATGGGAGATGTAATTTAGAATAGTATTAGTCGTTGTTATAGCATTTCTGCTAGGTATAGGATAGGCTTGTCCTAATTTTGAAAATGTGTCAAGAACAGTTAAGAATTGATTTTTATCAAAGAATAGTATGTCTATGTGTATAATGTCGAAAGGATTAGTAGGCGTTTCTGTTTTTTGGATTGGTGGGTTTTGTGGGTGTCTATCATATTTCGCTCGATTACATGTTTCACAATTATTTATATAGGTTGTTATAGTTTCTTTCATATTAGGCCAATAGTGAGTTTTTGCTAAAGAATTATAAACAGTGTCAATGCCTCTGTGTACTGTATTTACTTCATGTTGTTTCATTATTAATCTGATTTGGGATTCTAGTTTTTCTACATCTTGAGTTTTTAGTGTGGAGATTCTAAATTTAATTGTATTATTAAAGAATTTTGGTATTAGACGTTCAAAACATTGTCTAGCTTTTTGATCATAAAAATATAAACAGTTTATTTCTTTTGGTTTCAGAAAGTTTCGTAATATTTTAGCTTTATTTTGGTCTGAAAGTTGAGGATTAAATACTATAAAAATTGAATTTTTATCAAAAGGTCTGGTTAGTCTGTGCCAATAAGGTTGAACAAGATTTGGATTTAGAGCGATAGATATTTGATATTTAAATTGATTTATCGGTTGGTCGGTTATGGGTAATTCTGCTACTGGATTTTCTATCGAGGTATGTATTGTTTCGTTGTCGTCAGGTTCTGGAATATGTAATACTGGAGGAGAAGGTTCTGGAAGTTCTCGTAAAATATAGTTAAGTAGTTCTTCGTCAATAGGTGTGTTAGGTCTATCCACATTTACTAACATGGAGAGAGTATCGTCATCTAGAATAGGTAAGTCTAAGGCTTGAGAAGTAGAGAGTTGAAGTTGGTGAATGTTAATGTCAGGGGGAAATCGGGATAATGCATCTGCAACATTGTTTTCTTTTCCTTTAATGTATTTTACTTCGTATTCAAATTCTTCTAATTTTAGTCTCCAACGGACTAATCTAGACTGAGGGTCTTTTAAGGAGAAAAGCCACTGAAGGGGTTTATGATCTGTATTTATTGTAAATTTTCTTCCATATAAATAAGGTCTAAAATATTTGGTTGCCCAAACGATTGCTAGTAATTCCTTTTCAATTGTTGAATAATTTATTTCTGCCGGATTTAAGGTTCTACTCGCGTATGAAATTGGGTGACCGTTTTGGGATAAAACAGCTCCGATCGCAAAGTTAGATGCGTCGGTGGTTAATACAAAAGTTTTTGAAAAATCTGGGAAAGCTAAAAGGGGTTCATTAGATAAAATATTTTTGCATAAATTTACTGATTCTAGAAATTCAGGGGAGTGTTCAATTTTATTTCCCTTTTTTAAACATCGAGTTAGCGGTTTTGTTATTTTTGCAAAATTATTTATAAATTTTCGATAAAATCCTACAAGTCCAAGAAATGATTTTATGTCTTTGGGTGTTTTAGGAATAGGGAATTTTTGAATGGCTTTTACCTTGTCTGGGTTTGGTTTTATTCCTGAAGGGGTAATAATATGTCCTAAAAATGTGGTTTCTCTTTTTAAAAATTCGGATTTGTCTAATTGAATTTTCAGATTTGCTTTTCTTAAAGCTTCAAATACTAGTTTTAAATTTTGAATGTGTTCCCGAAGGGAAGTACTAAAAATTACAATGTCGTCCATATATACGAGGCAAATTTTGTTTTGTAAATCTTTAAGAACATCGTCCATGACTCTTCGGAATGTGACAGGTGCATTTTTTAGGTTAAAAGGGACTTTTAGAAATTCGTAATGTCCATTGTAAGTGTTAAAAGCGGTTTTTGGGATTGATTCTGGGGACATTTCTATTTGATGGAAACCGGATGCTAGGTCAAGGGTAGTGAAATATTGGGATCGTCCTAGTTTGTCCAATATGTCTGTAATGTTCGGAATAGGATATCTGTCAGTAACTGTCTTTTCGTTAACTTTTCGGTAGTCTACTACGAGTCGCCATTTTTTATTTCCGGAAGCGTCTAATTTTTTGGGTACAATCCATATGGGACTGGACCATGGTGAATCTGAAGGTCTGATAATATTATTTTGTAATAATGATTGGATTTGTGATTTCACTTCTTGTTTATGTATTTCTGGATATCTATATGTTTTTATATGAACAGGAATTTCGTCTTCAGTTTTTATTTGATGTTTAACTTGATTAGTAAAAGTCAAAGGATCGCCAAGAAAATAAAAAACACCATAATAATTTTTGCAAAGGGGTATTAAATGTTGTTTTTCTTCTTTAGATAAATGTTCCGTTCTTAATAAATTTGGAATTTGTTCCTTTTTACATTTGCTTGCATTTGAAGAAATTTGGAAATTGTATAATTCGAAATTTTCTATATTTTGACAAGGAATAGGATTTTGAAAATAAAAAGTTTTTGTTTCACTAGAGGGATTAAAAAGTTCTATCGGGGCATATCCGTCTTCGCTGGTCGTCAATGTTTCTGTAATTATTAAATCGTTTAAATTTTAAAAAGGTATTAAAATATCGCCAAAATTTGCTTCTACAGGGATGGTCGTTTTTAAATACTCATTGGGGGCAAGTGTTACTCGTCTTGTTATGTCATAAGGATCACGTAAATAAAGGGGAATATTAAAATTTTGTCCTATAAGTCTGTTGTTAGGTAAGTCAATTATCATGTTAAATTTCTTCATATCATGGTAGCCAATAAGTCCGTCAAAATAGTTATGGAAATCATAAGATAATACTTCTAAATTTTGATTTGAATTAAATTCTGAAAAAGCGGGTACATGAGCTTTTTGTTTAATAGTACATTTTCCTAAAATAGTTTTTACTTGAGTCGAAAAATTAAAAATTTGATTTGGACAGATTTTTTCTATTATGTCAGGTCGTAACATAGAATATGAAGCGCCTGTATCTATTAAAAGTTTCAAAGGGGGATAAGGATGTTGAGAAATTTTTATATATGGTAACTGGGCAGCTAATTGAATATTACTTTCTACTACGTTTGGCTGTCTTGAGAAGGGGTTAAAGGAAAATTTTGGTTATTTTCACAGTTATAAACATCCTGGTTACAATTTTGATTAAAATCTTCATTATAATCTGTTTCAAAATTTTGTTCAAAAGGTAAATTGTCATTTTGACATTCTTGACTAGGGTCGAAATTTGGATCAAAATTTTGTTCAAAGTTTTCTTCTTCAATATTAAAATTTTCGTTAGTTCTAGGGAACTTTTGCCTATTCGGTTTTTGTCTAAAATTTTGTTGGTTTTGCTTGAAATTTTGATGATTACTTCTAGTATTATGTGTTTGATTCACAAATGATTGAACTCCTGACATCGGAGTGGGATGATTTGGTCTATAATTTTGATAAGTTCCCGAAGCTTGTTGATTTCGGTTTTGATTATAATTTTGGTTAAAATTTTGATTAAAATTTAGATTTCTTGGTGGAAGAGGTGGTCTTGCAAAATTTTGATTTTGGAAATTTGGTTTAAAATTTTGGTTAGTTCTAAAATTCATATTAGGATTATGGTTTCTTTGGGGAATTTTAGGTGGGACTGACGGCGATTGCGAATAAGACATGTTTTTTCTAAGTTGTTCCTTGTACTGATTAAACTGTAGTTCTCGGTTTACAAAAGATATCGCGTCTTCTAATGTAGTTTTGTCAGCTGTCCGTATCATTGACTGTAAGTTATCTGGTAAGTTCGCGACGTACGTGTCGAGTGCGAGTCTAGCGTAAATATCCTGATAAGCTTGTTTTTCAACAGCTGTGATATTCAAGTTCACTAGTTTCTGAGATAAAATTGACCTCAGGTGTTGAATTCTATTTGAGAATTCCTGCAAGGTTTCAGTTTTCAGGTTATATCGCATATGAATTAAGTCTTGCTGAAGGCATGGGAGATCTCTACAATCTCCGAAATTTTGTTGTAATAAATTTTTAATTTGTGTCCAAGTTTGAATTTCTAAACGTTGGTTCAAAATAATTTCGGCTTGGCCTGTGATTTTAGATATAATTCCCGCAAGTAAATATACCATACGGTCAGTTCTTTCAGGGATATTAAAGATTCTAATTAGTTCGTCACATAATTTGCAAAATGTTTGTAGTTTGGCTTGTGAACCATCAAAAACTGGTATCACATCAAGGAAAGCTTTAGCTTCATTGATATTTGAGTTAGTAGTCATATTTTCGTTATTAAATGTACTAGATAACTGATTTACTAAACTATCTATCTCGTTTTGATTTACGGAGAGTCCAACACCGACAGGGACCTGGTATGGATTTTCTACTCGTAATCTAGCTTGAGAATTACTATCCTTTGGCATCTGAACAAACACTTCGTCTTCAGTCGAGTTAACTCATAAACAAATTGTTTTAATAGTCACTCAACAAAAGAAGCACTTGACAGAGAAAAAATATAAAACAGTCTGAAAACAGTCACTCTAATCGTGGAAGAGTTGACTCACGAATTCAAAACAATTAAATTCACTTAATCACTTCTTAAAAATTTAATCCTAACTAATTTTGACTATACACAGGCAAGTGTAAATCAAAATGTCTTTTCGCCGCACAAGTATATAAAAAATCAGTTTATATCAACTTAGCGAGGAAAGGAGTGGAAAATACAAGAGGGACTTACTTTGAATCGTCGTTGACGGTCCAGGGATCTCGGCGTCAAGTTGACCAACCACTTGAAGTTCCGTATCCAATAAATTTCACCTGAGAGCTGGACAGGTTCTGGATCTTCAACAAAGTACAGAAGTACACCAAGGATCTCACTCACTCACTCATGAGAATTCAGAGACTTGTATGTAGATCCTACCGACTGCGCCAATTAAGTATGTACCGAACGAGAACGTTGTAAATAACTTAATACATTTATAGAATCGAACGACGTTTATTCAAAGTAAGCGGTACAGAGGTATAGTTCACACTGAAGCTAAGCTAGATCTGGAACTCTATATATAAGGAAATAAATGCAAATCTAAGCAGAAGATAAAATGACTAACATTGTAACTATATGTTACAGCAAAGAAATAGAATACAAGCAAAATATGTATATGGTATAAAAAAGGGTATATGTATAATTTACGTGGCTGTTCTTCTATCGGTGCTAAGATGTGTTAAGGGTTTAATTTTCTATGTAGGCCGTAAATTCCGAACTGATGCATAAACTTTCCGGTTTCACGAAGATGTCGTTCCAAATTTAAGAAAATCTTCCTTTTATGATGTGATCTGTTGGGATAAGGGAGCTCACTATTTTTTCCTGGCATTCATCGGCCGCTAAGACATTTGTAACCCATCAATACATGTCGTTTGTCTCCAAAACGGAGCATTTAAATAAAAAATTACAAAAGAAATAAAATGATCTGAAGAAAATTCTACGGTTGATGCAGGCGAAATTAGAAATAATTGGAGGGGGGGAAGGGTACTGCAATCCTCAGTTACCACCATACGCCCTTCGATTTTTTAAACCAAAATTACATAATACAAAACAATGGGATTATTAACAAAAATAGTTTTTTAAAATATAACTTTAACACCCTGTATATTGAAACAGGGACGCCCAAACAAATAATGACATAAGGAAAGTCGCATTATTTTTGTCCAAAGAATATGTGGTTAAGGGGGTGATTCCTCATCGAAAAAAAGATAGGATCTTTCAAATAAAGAAACTTCATTGGAGCATTCCTTGTTACGATACAGCCCCTTAAAGGGGATACATAAAATTTGTTTAACAATTTTTTTCACAAGCACTAAACAAGTTACAATATTGAAATTAACCTGACATTTTCTACTACCAAAAAGACACTTAGCCAGTAATTTATTTGGTTTACCCCATGGTTGTAAGGGGTGGAAAACGCAACCCCTAAAATTTATTTCCAACGTAACTTTTTGTCTTATTATTTGTTTACCATTTAAAAATTTATTTCCGATAGCCTGTTTCATTCTAAAAAAAATGTCTCTTGAATTGTTTGCCCAAAATAAACCAGTTCGCAGCAAAAAATTATTTTACGAACAAGATACATATCGCCATAAAACGAAAATACGAAACTAATTTATCTAGTAGGCCGCTATTAGCGATACTGACAATTAAATTGGAATCAAGCTGTCAGTTTGTAAATTTTTGAAATTGAAGTAATACTAATTGTGTATTGTTGTTCTGTTCTTAATCTGTTACTTTAATAATTCACTTGTTATTAAAATGGCATACACAAATGAGGAAATGGCTGATATGCATTACGTTTACGGTCTGTCGCAGGGGAATGGGTTAGAAGCTTCTAGAA
Organism: Monochamus alternatus; assembly: GCA_037114965.1. NCBI lineage: Eukaryota > Metazoa > Arthropoda > Insecta > Coleoptera > Cerambycidae > Monochamus > Monochamus alternatus. The sequence continues at coordinate 724,801 of CM073432.1, read as the reverse complement.
GATATGCTGAAATGTATCGTCAAAGGCAGCATCCTTCACATAGAATATTTGCCCGACTTCATCAACGATTACGAGAATATGGTTCATTCAACAAAAGAACGCAGGATTGTGGTCGCCAACGAGAAGTAAGAACACCACAGCTTGAGGAAGCAGTACTTAATTTGATAGAAGAACAACCTACTACAGTACTAGAAAGATTACTTTCCAGCTAAATGTTGATCATATGACGGTATTTCGAATTTTAAAGGAACATCTCTTATACCCTTACCATCTGCAACGAGTACAGGCACTGTTACTGCGAGACTTTCCGAACCGTCTTGAATTTTGCAATTGGATGCTGGAAATGATTAGAAGAAACCGTGACTTTCTGAAGACGATCGAATTCACAGACGAATGTAGTTTTTCTCGGGACAAGATTATTAATTTTCATAATTACCACATATGGACTGATGAAAACCCTCACGCTATTGTCAAAACTAACCATCAAGAACAGTTTTCTCTTAACGTGTGGGTCGGAGTTATTGGGGATTATTTAATTGGGCCTCATTTTCTACCTCCTCGATTAAATGGTGAGGCATACGTTCAATTTTTAAGAGAAGTGCATCCCGTACTGCTGGAAGTTCCTTTGGGCGTCAGAAGGGATATGGTTTTTATGCATGATGGAGCTCCTGCCCATTTTAGTCAAATAGCACGTCAGCATTTAACTGAAACATATGCAAATCAGTGGATAGGTCGAGGAGGACCACAGAATTGGCCCGCTCGATTCCCGGATCTCAATCCTCTCGATTTCTCTACTTGGGGCCATTTGCAGCATTTGGTTTATCGTACTCCTGTTCGTGATGTAGAGGACTTAAGAAACCGCATTATCGATGCGTGCAGGGTAATTAGAGAGACTCCGGGAATATTTGAGCGAATACGTGGTTCAATGCGCCGACGTCTAGACGCATGCGTAATGTCTGAAGGTAGACATATTGAACATTTACTATGATTTCTACATATTGTATGTTTTGTTATTAATAAATTAGTTTTGATTATTCCCCTTTAATCATTTAATGCAGGTACTAACTACAAAATAACAGTAAATCCAGTTCGCATTTATGACGATGTATCTCTGTAGTTGTTCGTAAAATAATTTTTTGCTGCGAACTGGTTTATTTTGGGCAAAAAATTCAAAACATTTTTTTTTAGAATGAAACAGGTTATCAGAAATAAATTTTTAAATGGTAAACAAATAATAAGACAAAAAGTTACGTTGAAAATAAATTTTAGGGATTGCGTTTTCCACCCCTTACAACCATGGGGTAAACCAAATAAATTACTGGCTAAGTGTCTTTTTGGTAGTAGAAAATGTCAGGTTAATTTCAATATTGTAACTTGTTTAGTACTTGTGAAAAAAATTGTTAAACAAATTTTATGTACCCCCTTTAAGGGGCTGTATCTTAACAAGGGATGCTCCAATGAAGTTTCTTTATATGAAAGATCCTATCTTTTTTTCGATGAGGAATCACCTCCTTAAATGTTTTACACTTATTTAGTTACACCCTGTATATATACAGGGTGAATCTTAAATAAGTACAAATATTTTAAATGCTGGTGTAGTTCGTCATATAGATCAGTCTAGTGAAAGCCATTTTTAAAAATTTCTAATATTTACGGATATTAATTTTTTAAAAAAATACCCACATTTTGAGGACCGTTGGCTGATTTCTCATCCAACAACCTAATGAAACATATGATTTGTTGCGAGGTTGCCATATCTCCTCCAATATCAATATTACGTTTCCTTTAACGTAATAGTTCTATTTTAAAAATACTTGTTTTAAGCATAAGTACAGTAAAATTGGGTATGTAGTATGATACGCAGCAATATTAACATAAATTTTAACATCTGAACTAACCTTACTATACTTAAACGATTAAAAATGAATTTCCGCAAGTTCAATACTACCGTAAAATATTTAGGAAGATATTACGTGATATTACTATGTCCAATGTTCAAAAATTATACATAAACGTGCACACAAGCTTACCTGTTTGTTAAGAAATTAACTATTTAATCAGTAATCCACATTTCACAAGTTAAATGTCATTGTACACTGTTAGAAAGGGACACAAAACACAATTTCCTTAAATTATTTTATGAAGAATAACGAAAAACTATGATTTTCACATATTAAATTTAATTTTCGCCACATAACCCGAAATGAGTCAGTATTAACTATTTCGAATACAGAACCATAAGTGACTTCGCACTTTAATCAATGAAAAAAAATTTTAAAAATAAAGGTACACACAATCACAATATTAAATAACAAAATAAGCAGCTTGACGTATGCGTTTAATATCAAGAAAAAATGTATAAAATGCATACATTTAGACGGCAGATCCAGCAAAGTAAAATATTTTCTCTCTAATTAAATGTGTTGTGGGTTGCCGGTATAAATGGGAAAGGGAAATATGCTGGACGAATTATTAAGAGGTCGATTTATTATGGACTTTTCAAAAGGCGCAGCTCGAGACAGATTTCATGAAGATGTTTAAAAAAGGTGTATATCGCATTTAAAAAAAGCTGGTCAGAAAAACCATCAAGGTAAGTTTTCAGTAATATGCCTACGCGCTGTGCCTACGACAGGTAGGTATCACGGGCAGTAGGCGGAAACGTCGAGCAAGCAAAACTATGCCTATGGATTGACAGTCAGTGAGATTACGATGAGGTTATGTTGATACCGATAAAAGAAACACAAGTGCAAAGACATCTAATATTTATGGTAAGTGATTTCATAATTCCACTACATGTAAATATAAGAATATTGGAAGCAATATTTATATAAATATATTTTACAGAGCACTGAGAAGACGTTCGATTTACTAGCTCAACTAGTTATCCACTAGGATACATTAAAATTCCAATAATCTAGTGACTTACCAGGATGATCAATGTTAATGTGCTGAAAAGTGATGGTGGACTACCCTTATTAGGAAGAAATTTTTATTATGGTTTTAAGTATCCATTCACTTTAAAACAGTTACAGTACTGACGACGATATACCAGATGTTAGCAAAATCTGAGGTAAGATTGAGTAAAGTGATGTATTATTTAAAATGTCAGTCAATATAAAAATGAATTTTCGACTAAATTAGGTGTTTTGTAGAGATACTGTACATCTGCAGCTAAGGATACAATTGTACCCAAATTTTTTAAAGCATAGCCGTTTCCTTACGGAATTAAGGTTCAAGCAGATATGGAATTAGAGAGATTAGAGGAGGTTAATATTATTCAAATCCTAGACTATAACGAATGGAGTACGTCTGTAGTACCAATTATTAAATGTGATGAAACTATAAGAATTTGGGGTGACTGTAAGGTAACAGTAAATACTATATTAAAAATTGATTCTTATTTGCTAACTAAAATAGAAGATCTATTTAGTCAGTTACAAGGTGGGTTGGAATTCACCAAACTATCTTAGGTCTATCGACAAATTTTATTAGATAGCGATTCATGTAAACTAACTGTAATAAGACAAACACAAAGGTCTGTTTAAGTACACCAGACTTTCTTATGGTTTATGGTGTATTCTTTCTAAATTTGTCTAAGAAGAGTATTAGTATTTTTAGATATACTTATTATGGAAACCAGTAGAGATGAACATGGTTTTAATGTAGAAAAAAATGTATGCAGATTGTCTGATTAACTACTTTATTAAGTAAAACTGAATTTTTTAAAGAATTGGTAGTTTATTTAGATCATACTTTTAATAGATTTGGATTAGATTAGCGATTAGTAATACTCCAATACCGATTAATCAAACACAACTTAAAGCTTTTGGTTAAGTATTATCCGAGGTATTATCATAAATTTATACCAAATAGTTTCATTATTTTGCAACCTATAAAATTTGTTAAAAAAATATGTTTCTTGGAATTTGTAAGAAAAATTATACAGCTTTCATTCATATTGTTTTGTGTTCATTTCAAGTATTAGTACATCATAACTCAAATTTACCTTATGACTGTAATTTCACATATTAAGGGATAACTTAGAAAGGCCGATTGCCTATGCGTCTCGGAGATTTAATAAAACACAACAGCAATATTCACAAATAGGAGATACTTTAGCTATTATTTTTGGAATCATAAACCTTTGAGGACTATTTTTACCCCATTAAAATGATGATATTAAATATGACTTATTACCCATTAAAGACTATTTTAATGAGACATTGATGTAAAACAAATTAAAAATTAACAAAAAAATAGATGTTTTATTAAGGCAAGTAATGAAATTTTTAAATGATGGATGGCCGAAAAAGTTTTTTTAGCTTTGTTTTGTACAAAAATAATTTCTAATATTGTTAATACTTGTAAAGATTGTCTTTCTCACAAAAATAGCCCACCAAAAGCTCAATTAATACTATGAAAATTTCCTAAGATTGCTTGGGAACCTTTACATATCGATTAACTTGGACTGTTTCATAGTAAGTTTATGCTAATTATAGTTGATGCCTGTAGTAACTGGATAGAAGCATTTGTGACTAACCAACTAACACTAAAACTTGTACAACCATTAATATTTTACGTAATGTTAGAACCTAGAACATGCTTGGTATTAGTGCCAGAAATGCAAAAAATCTGGAAACGTCACTCAAATCAATGATCAAATCATAGATCATATGTTTGGCACTAAAATCAATATGGAAATTGAAAATGTAAATAAACCAATTGAACAAATTGACGAAAATATTTGTAAGGATAAGTTTGTAAGTAGTAGTAATAAAAAAGATGAAAATGTAATTATTGTAGATAGTGACATAATAGATAAAGAACAAGTAATTATACTGTTAAGAAACCTAATAGACTTCAAATTAAAAATTAGTTGTGTTCTTAATTTCCCATTATTTTGTTTGTAAACACGTCATTGGCGTACAGTGTGGTTTCTTCTTTTATCTTGTATCTCGTTAGTGTTATTCTTTCTGTATTTTTGTGGTTGTTATTGTTGGAACATGTCATGTTTTATAAGGGACTGTAAAATTAACCAGCATATAGCACGAAATAATTCTTCATATCCAGAATTCAATTTCATTTCAATTCAGAATCAGCTAAGCCCCTACTGCTTCGCCATTGCTAGAGGCACAAAACAAAATATGGCGCTGATCATAAATAATTCATTCGCGCAGCTTTTAGCGCATTCCAGTCATCATAATTTAAAATTACATTTCAGTGGTAAGGGCGCATGCTCCAACATGGAAGCAGTTTTTTCCGGAACATGGCTTATATTAAACTAGCTAACTTGTATGGTATTAGTGTAAGAACTGATTGACTACTATTAAAGATACCTGTATAGAGTTGCCTATTTGTATAATTCCTTAATTAAATATAACCGCAACCAACATGACATGATTTTATTATTAATTTTTTTTTTAATTAAAAATATTTTAAATGTGCACAAAATTTGTTTAAATGTATTCAAAATTATTATGAGACAATAATTGTGTTTTTCATTGTGAAAACAGGACACCTGTATAGAGTTGCTTATTTGTATAATTCCTTAATTAAATATAACCGCAACCAATATGACATGATTTTATTATTTATTTTTTTTTAATTAAAAATATTTTAAATGTGCACAAAATTTGTTTAAATGTATTCAGAATTATTATGAGACAATAATTGTGTTTTTCATTGTGAAAACAGGACACCCGTATAGAGTTGCTTATTTGTATAATTCCTTAATTACATATAACCGCAACCAACATGACAGGATTTTACACGAAATTCGCGAAAATGCACGCGTTTTTTATTTAAAATGGAAAAGTGTCAACTTTTAGCAAATTTTATTGCTATTTTCATGCATTATGTGGGGTTAGCAAGTTTGACTTGGGCTTCGGATAATCTGTCATGACAGTCAATGACAGTTTGATAATAAAAATAATATAAAATGTTACAGTTGACGAAATTCGCTAAAAGTTGAGATTTTTTCCCACCATCAAATAATTCGAGCGAATATTTGCAAATTTTGCGTCTATGAGGACAAGATTTTAAAACTTCCTTGAAGCAAAGACATTTGTGTAACACTGGCAACACTGTGAACCACACGTTCAGTCTGCAGCACTATAACTCATAAAAGTATGAAAGGGTCTGTCTAGGCCAGCGGTCCTCAACAAGTTTTCTGCTGAAAAATTACGAAATTTATTTTAAATTTCACTTTTTTATTTCTGATTTTTTTGTAAAAAAACTATTAATTATGTGTTCTACACACAAAACTATACTGCTGGTTAAAATATTTGTACTTATTTACTTATTTAAGATTCACCCTGTATATATATATACATATATTTTTTCATTCGTACACTTCGTATACAAGTTTAATATCATAACGGGTTGTTTCTTTTTAAAATTCACCTTCTTTATCTCAGAAGTGGGATGCCCAAAAAGCTTTAAGCTGATGATGATGATAATGATGCTGGATGATGATGACGATGATGATGATGATGATGCTGGATGATGATGATGATTATGATGATGATGCTGGATGATGATGGATGATGCTGGATGATGATGATGCTGGATGATGATGGATGATGATGGATGATGCTGGATGATGATGATGCTGGATGATGATGATGATGATGCTGGATGATGATGGAAGATGATGGAGGATGCTGGACGATGCTGAACGATAACGATGATGATGACAGACACGAACACGAAAATGCCCCTGAAAATTCAAAATTTGTAATTGTAATATAATTTTAAAATACCTTACATGCTTACTACTAAAAATTTCGCTTATGCTTTACATACATCTTTTCTGCCATATACAGGATGAGTCAGGTTTTAAGAGTCAATATATTTTTTTTGTAGCTTTATAAGAGAAATACAGTGTGTTAAAGTTGAAAAAAGGGAATTTTATACAGGGCATTCCAAAAAAATATGGCAATATTCCTAAAGCTGAACATTGAAAATAAATGAAGTTTGCTTAATAAAATTTTGTCACACTCATTTTTGAGATACAGGGCGTGAAATAATTCTTGAAACCCAAATTTTGACTATTTTTTTAAGCCCAAAATTTTTTTGCAGACTATTCTGTAACTTTTTAATTTAAGCTTTTACCTTTCAAAATATCATTTTGTAGGCCACTCCAAGGCCTTCTGAGCCATCTATGTAATTTTAAAAAGTAAATTATTTTTACAAAATGGCTGCTTCTGAAAATTTGTATTTTCCCCAGATATATTTTGAAAATCAAACAGGATTTGTTAATTTTTACAGTACTACAGTAACAAAAGCTATCCTCCCATATACCCACTTAAAGTTTCTTTCACGGTCTATTTGATTGCATAATAATTCTTCATATAGTGTGTTAAAAATATATATCCTGGAACATTCTCGGCCACATTCTATTTGATTCTCGAGACCACCGAAAACTTCTAGAACCCTAAAAAACCTATATAAGCGGATCGCTTTCGCTGACACAGTTCAATTTATCTTGAGAAGCTGAACGCGGGTGACAGAAACATCACAAAGTAAAGCGTTGACTGTTGTGAATTTTGTTTGAAGGATATTTCTTGCACAATCAAGAGTGACAATAAAGTTTGGTGTAAGAAGTGCGACATCTTCTTTGTGAAACACAAAGAAGATGTTTGGAGTAGACAAGTGAATGCCATTGACGAGATCAAGGACGACGGAAATGGAGGAAACATTGAAACAGTTAATGGGAATGATGAGAGATATGAAGGAAGACTTATAGAAGGAAATGAAAAATAATCAAGAGGAAGTGAAGAATAATTTAGAAGAAATGAAAAATAACCAGGAAGAGTTAAGAAACGAAACGAAAAACAATTAAAGTTAAACTCAATGAATTTGAGGTAACTATTGCAGAGGAAATTACACAATTAAGAAGTGAGGTACAAGATAAAGTCCAGGTCGTAGAAGAAAATATGAGAACAATTTTCTTCCGTTGTCAAGGATTAAGCCACCAACATTTGATGAAAAGGTGTCATGGAGTACTTACCTTAAACAATTTGAAGTAGCTGATTAGTCAACTAATCAGCTTCGGAGGCCGAATCTGGCTAGGTGTTACCAAGCCCCACCAACTATTAAGATCAAGGAACCCGTCTGCAAAATAATGGAACGAGTTTGGTAGTACCAGGGCTTATATATGCGGACGGGATTGTGAAATAGTCCTTGATACCGGTTCTAGTCACAGCATCATAAAATCCAATATTGTCGCCTACTACAGAATACAGCAACTAGACCGAAACTACATCTTGGATACAGCACTGTTATGATGGTATCCATCTAGCTAAAATAACCTTGGGAGCAACCAGTTTCCAACACAACATCCTAGTAGCAGATATAACTAACAATGCTTTCCTTGGACTTACTGTCATGACTGAACATAATTTTGTGCTGGATCTTCCTCGAAGACTATTAAAAACTAAAGATGAAGAAATCATCGTGAAATGAGAAACCTGCCTATTAGAACTGTCGAAGCGTCAACAGACATAGAACTTCCAGCAGGTTCAGAAGTGGTAATTGAAGCTATTTGTAGCAGTCCTTTGGCAGTTGAAGAAACTGTAATTGTAGAACCACAACCAGATAGCAGTTTTTATAAGAAAGGCGTATTAACAGAAAGCAAAAACAAGTTGGTATTGGTTAGAATGCTGAATCTGAAGAACTACCCACAACAGATCAAGAAAGGCGAAGGCTTTTGGAGGCGAACAGTTGAATCGGTGTTCAGCAATATAGAACCATCAACATCTATCGAAATATATTATCTCGAAATAGTATCTCGAAATATTGGAAAACTATCAGAAGTCCCTCAGAGCCTTGTTAACCGATTCAAATGTCCATTACAATCCTATAAAGTCAAAAATTCGGAAGATTTATTAAGGCTCTACCAGGATGTATTCTCATTAACATAAAATGATGTCTACTACTACTTAGTTTGTTAATTATGTTCCTTTATTTTGATGTTTTCTGGAACATTCTCGACAACATTCTATTTGATTCTCGAGACCGCCGAAAACTTTTTGAACTCTAAAAAAACCTATTTAAGCGGATCGGTTTTGCTGTCACAGTTCAGTTTATATAGAGAATCTGAACGCAAGTGACAGAAACGTAAAAATAAAGCGTTGACAGTTGTGAAATTTCAAGAGTGACAATAAAGTTTGTTTGTCTTCGTGAGCGAGGAATAAGCGGATACTAAAAATTAGTTTGAAATTTCAAAAAAACTTATTTTTAAAACAGTTTATCGTAAAGAAGTGTTTAGTAGACTATTTAGATTGATTACTATCTTCAATTGATAGATAAATTAAAAACTCTTGGAGACACAAATTTTACCTTTATATTTTTTGACAGCCAGTCGGTTCCTAAACTAATAACTTTACTTAATACTAAATTTCATTCAGAAACTTTCTTTGATCTTGCATTTTCACTTAAAACCCTTTGATTTTCAAGCAAGCTTTGATCTACTTACCCAAGGTGTCATTGGTTAGAATTCCATTTCCATTCCATTGGTTTTATTGATTATAATTATTATTAATTAAGATTAGTAATAAATCTAAATAGTGTAATAAATTCTATTTTGTTACATTAAACGGATTTAAAAATATTTTTGAAGGCGAATAGGTATCTCCTCAGGGGTGCAACTTTGTCTAGAGGTAAGTCTTCATTACTGCCATATCATCTGGTAAAAGTGCTAGCCGTCATATTGTCTGGTATACACAGAAAACGGCCGTCTCATAGGTATGAATAAATATATATTTGGTCGTCGTATTGGATGAATTTAGAAGGTTTGATAGCAATTTGTAAAATTTAAAAGTAGTGCGTTTCGTACATCCAATCACCATAGAGATTTTCACTATCTTTTCTGCGTCTTTACATGAACCTACTGATTCTGCGTCCAGCAGAGTATAGAAAAAAAAAATCACTGTAATGTATTCCTTACCCTGTTCTGTGTCAGTAGATGTTGTTAAAATGTATATATATTCATTTGTAACAAAAATAAATGAGAAATACATGACACCGCTATTGCATCCGTTCATATACCTATTCTTTCGGACTCTAGTATATACATTCATTATCGCAATCTTTTCAACGTCCATGTGTATATTTTATGTAAGTATTTCTACCTTTCTGCATCCACCGACGTTGCCAGGGTATTAAAAAATATGTAAGATATTATGTTAAAAAAGAATAATTTTCAAATTATTTATTTAACAATCTCCCTTACTTTATAATTCATTAAATCAGTTAACTCTAAAACCACTCATTTCGCAAAAAGAGTTTATAGGAATTTTTTTATTATTAATATTTTAAATGCTGTCACTGATAGTTCAAATTGATTACTGAGCTAGAAATTTTTACTTTTTTTGAAAAACACTTCATAGAAAACGTTCTTAGAATCACCTGTAGTTCTATAAGTAGGTTAATGCACTCTATATAAAAAAATATCTCTTATACAGTATGTCCACGGTGAGAGGGAAAATATTTTTATTTTTCATTTTCCGAGAAAATGACATTCTTGATTAAAATTTTTGCTTGTCTTTACAATGCAGCTGGCATGGAGAACTTTCATGTTGAATGTACAGGGTGATTAGAAAATCGGTAAATATAAAAATAGTTCGAGAATAAATTGCCTTTATTTTTAACAACTTAAAAAAATGTTATGGAAAGTTGCTTTGAATTAAAATTTATATTAAAATTTCAATTTGTGCATGAATCGGCCTACTTTGATAGAAACGTGTAGTAAAATATTTTTATTTTTTATTTTACGAGAAAAGGGCATTCTTGGTTAAAATTTTTTGCTTGTCTTTAAAATACGGTTGGCATTTTAATATTTTCGTTCCCGTAATATATGTTGTTTCTAATGGTTATTACTATTTTTTTGCAAAATATCAGACTCTATCAAACTCTCCTCTAAATTTCCCGAATGTTATAATTCTTCAACACCCCCGGCACCCCCATTACACTCCGGAATATTTTAATTTCTGTAATATATATTGTTTCTAATGCTTATTACTATTTTTTTGGCAAAGTATCAGACTCTATCAAACTCTCCTCTAAATTTCCCGAATTTTATAATTCTTCAACACCCCCGCCACCTCCATTACACTCCGGAATATTTTAATTTCCGTAATATATGTTGTTTCTAAGACTTATTACTATTTTTTTGGCAAAATATCGGACTGTATCAAACTATCCTATAGATTTACCGACTTTTTTAATTTTTCTACACCTCCGCCTCCCCCTTATTCCCAGAAATTTGTTCGTTTCCGCAATATATGTTGTTTCTAATGCTTATTACCATTTTTTGGCAAAATATAAGACTCTATTAAACTCTCCTCTAGATTTCCCGATTTTTTAAATTTTTCAACACCCCCGCCACCCTCTTACACCCCGGAATATTTTCGTTTCTCAAATATATCTTATTTCTAATGCTTATTACTATTTTTTGGCAAAATTTGAGACTGTATCAAACTCTCCTCTAGACTACCCAAATTTTATAATTCTTCAACACCCCCTTACACCCCGGAATATTTTCATTTCCGTAATATATGTTGTTTCTAATGTTCATTACTATTTTTTGACAAAATATCAGACTGTATGAAACTCTCCTATAGATTTCACAAATTTTATAATTCTTCAACACCCCCGTCTTTTTAATGAATTAAAAAAAAGAAATAATACCTATAATATACCTATAATAACCTATAATCACAAAATATATATTTTAATTCAATATTAGTAACAATAACAATATGCATGAGTTTTTAATAAGCTACAAATTCTAAAATTTAATTATCAAAATATCAAAAGTGTGCAACGAGAAATGTATAAATTATAAATGCTGATAGGTATAACTTAAAGACAGTGTTGTCAAATTGATGAACGCACAATCATCAACAGCAGCGTTAAAAATATACTTCTTCAAAATATACGGCTGCAGAGAAACTGCACCCTAACGGGCAAAGATTGAACTGAATTTATATATATATTTTTTACGTTTATCAACTTTTCTGCGTCCTTAACAGATTATATCTCGTATTTCCTTTACTCTAAATTATTCAACTTCACATCATTTACTTCATAAATATATATATAGCGGAAGAGATTTACCTGACTGGTGCGTTAAGGAATAGACTTGTAAAATTAATTAACCAGGTATAGCAGTAACTAGACAAATAAAAAAAGAAAACTCCTTATTTCTATTCAAGCTTTCGAAGCCTTTATTGCTTCTTCATCAGGAAACTACAAAAATGTATAATAATTATCAAAATGTAAAAAGTAAAAGGGACTTACGAAAAAGATTGAGATTAATAAAAGTGCAATGGAATCATCCATCAGAACAGAAAACTTCAAAAAAAACATTATCACAATGTCACAACTTCTTACATCATGTGCAATATTAAGCGAAAATATTAAAAAACTGGTATAAAACCAGGATGAACACCGATTACTCGAACATATAAGACAAATTTTGAGAAAAAACTTTTTTGAGCCAACAACAGGTGGTCAAGGAAGTAAGATAGGTTAGAATAAACAAAAAACTCCTAAGCCTATGAAGATAGTCATATCAGCTGAAGGCTGACCTACCTCAACATAGAACAATAGAAAAATATACTATTGCCAACCTAACAATTTGTTAGCAAAAATAGCAACCCTGAATAAGAAAAGAACAGAATTAAGGAGAACATCAAAAACTCGATACCATAGATAAAGTCCACCAAAGGGGGGCATCGAAAAGAATTTATATATATAATAAACAAATCTACTGGGTGTTAGTAAGGGACTGACCAATACCAACGTCACTATTATTATTAGACTTATTATTGAGAGTAAGTAAAAAAGTATAAATCACACTGAGGCCACCAACATCCTTCCTGGAGTTAACAGAATTATTATTGGAATAAATATGAAACATTTCTAAAAAAAACTTCTTTTAAACAAATTATTTTCTGAATCCAAAACACTGACCTCATCGTAAGAAAAAGAATGTCCGTCATCAATGACATGTTTTGCTAACGCACAAGAGGACTTATCAACTCTTACATCACTATTGTGAGTAACAATCCTGTCTTTAAGACATCTACCTGTCTGACCTATATATTTTTTGTTTCAATTGGAACATGGTATTGAATATACGACACCGCTGCTCTGTAGCAATGCAGTTTTATCTTTCGTACTAGAAAAAAGAGACGAAACCGTAGTAACATTTCTAAATGCAAGTTTAATAAAGTTAAATTTTGAAAGAATTTTTTTAAATCTCTCACAAAGTGGAGCTATATAAGGTAAAGAGAAATATTTTATTTGATCGACATTAATAAAATTGATACGAGAGTTATTAGAATTAGCAAGTGGAGGAATATTTAAATTGGAATTTGGAGAAATATTAAGAGTGGAACATTGAAATAGAATTTTATGGACAAGTCCGGGTGGATACCCACAAGTGATAAACCTTGCAGAAAGGGCCTCCAGGTTACCTCGTTGTAAAGAGTGGTGACTGGTGCGAAGGACCCTGTCTTTCATAGCGACGATTAAATTGACTTTGTGCTTGTGTAAATAGTACGAATCATAATGAATGAAATGTCCTGAAGCGCCTGGTTTAGTATACCACGACGTGATAATGGAATTGTCACTCCTTCTAATGACTTTACTGTCTAAGAAGGGGACACAGGAATCATTTTCTTCTTCAACGGTGAATTTAAGAAAAGGGTCATAACTATTGAAAATTCTTAGTAATTCGTCTTTGCCATCCCTCGGGATGCTAAGAATTAAGTCATCCACATACTTCTTAACGAAAGGAACCTCGAAACTCAAACTGCTGAGGCAATCCCCCAACAGATCGTCCATAACATATTGAGAAATAATCAGAGGTACTGGACTGCAAATTGGCATACCCAGAATTTGTTTATAAATGACAATGATTTTGTATTAATCAGTTTAGATGTTAAATCTCTTTTCAATAATATATCCTTTCAATTAGTCAAAACAAGTGTAGAAAAGCATTGGTGGCCTATTGGCGACCATTGCTCTGTTCCAAGGCAGTTATTCATTGAGATTTTGGAATTCCTATTCGATTCCACAGTCTTTATTTTCTCGGATGTCATTTATAAACAAATTCTGGGTATGCCAATGGGCAGTCCAGTTTCTCCGATTATTTCTCAATATGTTATGGACGATCTGTTGGGGAATTGCCTCAGCAGTTTGAGTTTCGAGGTTCCTTTCGTTAAGAAGTATGTGGATGACTTAATTCTTAGCATCCCGAGGGATGGCAAAAACGAATTACTAAGAATTTTCAATAGTTATGACCCTTTTCTTAAATTCACCGTTGAAAAAGAAAATGATTCCTGTGTCCCCTTCTTAGACAGTAAAGTCATTAGAAGGAGTGACAATTCCATTATCACGTCGTGGTATACTAAACCAGGCGCTTCAGGACGTTTCATTCATTATGATTCGTACCATTTACACAAGCACAAAGTCAATTTAATCGTCGCTATGAAAGACAGGGTCCTTCGCACCAGTCACCACTCTTTACAACGAGGTAACCTGGAGACCCTTTCTGCAAGGTTTATCACTTGTGGGTATCCACCCGGACTTGTCCATAAAATTCTATTTCAACGTTCCACTCTCAATATTTCTCCAAATTCCAATTTAAATATTCCTCCTCTTGCTAATTCTAATAACTCTCGTATCAATTCTATTAATGTCGATCAAATAAAATATTTCTCCCCAGATAGCCAAAATAGCTTCAGAAGTACCAATAAAGCACTTATTAATATTATCCAAATACTTGTAAAGTACAGGCAAAATTCATTTGGCAAGTACCCCAGTGTCAGCCTAGAAAGTACTTCTTAAGCAGTGGTTCACAAGTTGTATGCGCGCGCATCTTGCTGAAATTAAGTGCATTTGAAGCACTTTAAAAGCAGTTCTTATTACGTCGCCAAAAATATGAAATACATATAAGGTACTTTTAAAGCATTGTTATTTCGCACAGATTGCGCGTTTTTAGTGATTTTTTTATATGTTTATGCAGCACCATTTCTGTACTTTTTTTTCTATAAATGAATATACTCTCTACTCTTTATATATATATATATATATATATATATATATATATATATATATATATATATATATATATATATATATATAAGTATCAGGACAAAAATAAAGCAAACAAAAATATATTTTCCTATTTATTTACAAATATTTCTTATATACTTTTACAACAATTTCAATCTCCTTCACTGTTGCATTTCTAGCTAATGGATTTTTTCGAACAAACTAAACTACAACTAAATATAAAAGAAAGGTGTTTTAATTCTTTATAATCAACTACAATTTTACAGTACAAACAACTATTTTTTTTATAAAACTATATAGGTATAGCCAAATTATTTTCTAGTTCAAACAAGATAAAAAGAAATTATACTCACCCAGTATTAAATTTTTTGTATTACTATATGTCAAAAAAATTTCTTTATTGTTTTATCCTGTCCGATTTATATTAATTCATTCATTTTTCAAATTCATATCCTTGTCCCTAATCACTTGAAACATTGCACACTGGAAAAAATATATACAAATTTTATGAGCAGTGACCATCGTCAGAAAGTGTATGGCAGAGATATTTTGGCAGATCAAATCTGTATCACTTATAGATAGCCAAAAAACAATTTCATGACATTGTCTTTTTGGTAAGAAATAACTGAAAAAAAATATTAATTACGAGGTTACAATTTTGATTTTTTTTTTTCGAAAACTACATGCGACCGCCGAAATCTGACTTCAGATTCGGGATCAGTACCCTCGAAAATAGGGGGGTAGGATATTTTTTGTCAATATTGGAGAGTTTTACGCCGTTGTAAATAATTATCAAATGTAAAATATGTACCTACTCAGAAACTTGGTACAATACAAAATGACAGTGTCTACACAGCAGTCACACCATCCTGACATCATGCCCTCAACTACAATGGCCACTGACCAGTGGCCGAAGACGCCATTGCTTAAATATATAATGCACCTCTAGCAAATTAATAGAATTAAATATACATACCTTCGGCTCATGTTGATCATCAGCCATCAGACCACTTTAGATTTTGATTTTATATAACTAAAGCTAGTACTTGGCGCTGCATCTGCATCATAAAATTAACTATGTAAACACCAGCACTAGTGCGAACTAAGCAAAATACAACACGACAGGATGTCGGCCTGGCTACCGTTTTGAGAAAGACTGCGCCACGCCTGCGCTGATTACATTCTGCGCAACATTGCTGACTGCAAGCGGGAATTTTGCACATAATTAGCGCACCCGGAATTAATGGTTTTTATATTGCAATTCTTAAGCAACTTTTGTGTACTTCAATATTTGTACCTATTGATAATGCTTTTTTTGTATTTAGTAAGTATAGCAAACCAGTATAAGAATATTTGTGTGCAATAAATGCATTTCAAATGTATTCTTAAATTTAAATGCTGGAAGTGGCGTACTTAGAAAACATTTTTAAAGTACATTCATTATAATGCTTTATTTATGACCAGTTTTTTCACACTATTTGTATTTCGGGGCAATCTGTGCTATCTGGGTCTTTACCTTATATAGGTCCACTTTGTGAGATTTAAAAAATTTTTTTCAAAATTTAACTTTATTAAACTTGCATTTAAAAATGTTACTACGATTTCGTTTCTCTTTTTTCTAGTACGAAACATAAAACTGCATTGCTACAGAGCAGCGGTGTCGTATATTCAATACCATGTTCCAATTGCAACAAAAAATATATAGGTCAGACGAGTAGATGTCTTAAAGACAGGATTGTTACTCACAAGAGTGATGTAAGAGTTGGTAAGTCCTCTTGTGTGTTAGCAAAACATGTCATTGATGACGGACATTCTTTTTCTTACGATGAGGTCAGTGTTTTGGATTCAGAAAATAATTTGTTTAAAAGAAGTTTTTTAGAAATGTTTCATATTTATTCCAATGATAATTCTGTTAACTCCAGGAAGGATGTTGATGGCCTCAGTGTGATTTATACTTTTTTACTTACTCTCAATAATAAGTCTAATAATAATAGTGATGTTGGTATTGGTCAGTCCTTTACTGACACCCAGTAGATTTGTTTATTATATATATCAATTCTTTTCGATGCCCTCCTTTGGTGGACTTTATCTATGGTATTGAGTTTTGGATGTTCTCCTTAATTCTGTTCTTTTCTTATTCAGGGTCGCTATTTTTGCTAACAAATTGTTAGGTTGGCAATACTATATTTTTCTATTGTTATATGTTGAGGTAGCCGTCAGCTGATATGACTATCTTCATAGCTTAAGCCTAAGTTTTTTCTTTATTCTAACCTATCTTACTTCCTTGACCACCTGTTGTTGGCTCAAGAAAGTTTTTTCTCAAAATTTTTCTTATATGTTCGAGTAATCGGTGTTCATCCTGGTTTTATACAAGTTTTTTAATGTTTTCGCTTAATATTGCACATGATGTGAAGTTGTGACATTGTGATACTGTTTTTTTGAAGTTTTCTGTTCTGAGGAATGGTTCCATTGCACTTCCTAGTAGCACGATATAGTCCCATGAACATCTGCTGAACATTCATATCAGGATATACAGTAGATCCTATGGATGTACGGAAATATCCATGGACATTTGAAGAATGTACAATTGTATTACGTATGTCACAACTTCGAACATAAATTGAAGGAAGTGCAAGGATATCCATATAATATCCTAAAAAGTTAAACAATATGCATCCGCAGAGAACCACAGAATAATGATCATAATTCTACATTCACTGAACATCCACATTCATACATTCAGTACATCTGTGGATGTACAGAAATGTTCATGGATATTTGAAGGATGTACAATGGGACATAAATTGAATAAACTGCAAGGATATCCATACAACGTCCTAAAAAGTCATTCAATACGCATACGCAGATAACCACAGATGGATAATCATAATTCTACATTCCCTGAACATCCACACTGAGACATTCAGTACATCCTGTGGATGTACAGAAATATCCATGGACATTTGAAGGATGTACAATTGTGTTACATATGTCACAACTTTGGACATAAACTGAAGGAACCTCACGCATATCCATACAACATTCTCAAAAGTCATTCAATACTACATCCATACTGGGACATTCAGATATCCAGTGGATGTACAGAAACACAAATTGTGGACATCTAAAGGACTTACATGGTGGTCACTCAAAAATTGCCCTTCCCCCTTTTTTCCCCCATTATTATTCGAGATATTAAAAAGATGCAAGAATGAAAGTTGTAGGAAGTTTTAAATATTTTTTAATTTATATATTACAAAAACAATTGATTATCGCATTTTCAAGATGTAGGCCTAACTTTTGTTGTTTTTTTTTTAAAATGGAACACTACGCTATTGGAAAAACCGTCAACTGAGCTTTTGAAAAATATATTATACAGGATATATTATCTTTTATGGTTTTCAAGATATTGCATGTTTATTAATATACATCATATCACAACATATAACTCATGAAATATATCTTTTAAAAGATAAAAAAAACAAAAGAAATAATTTATAATAATGGTTCAATGCGACCCCTTCTTTTTCAACGCAAAATTAATATCTTTTTACTAAAAATTTCCATGTCCTTACATATTAAGTTTTTTCCTAGTTAAAAGTCCTTAATTTCATGTCTTTCATTTAAAATCTTTACAAATATATCATATTTCATGAGTTACACGATAATGTTGCATATTATCAATAAACATGTAATATCTCGAAAACTATAAAAGATAATTATCTCATAATATATTTCTGACAAGCTCACTATACGGTCTTTCCAGTGGCGCAAATATATACAGAATGTTCCATTTAAAAAAACAAGTTAGGCGTACATATCGGATATTCAATTATTTTTGTGCTGCATGCTTTAAAACAATATTTGATAATTCTTACAACTTTCATTCATACACCTTTTTTCGTATCTTGAATAACAGAGGAACAGGGGGAGGCAATTTTTGCATGTCCAACCTGTAAAAAAATTGTGTTATACAATTCACAACCTGGAACATAAATTGAATGTACTGGAACGATATTCATAATACATCTGCTGAATAACGAATATTTTACGGATATCTGAGACATACAGAATTCACAACTTCGAACATAAGTTGAACTTATTAGAATGATATTATTTAATATCCCAAGTCATTACTTACCGTTCCTACTTACATTTGAGGCATATCCAGATATCACAATTTTAAATATGTTTTTAATATACATTTGCATCTCAAAGCTGGATTTCTACCAGGTTTATCAAAAAATTAAATTCTTCATTTTTTTTACTTCTAAAGAAATCATTCATAGAAAGGACTCACAAAAGCACAGTCCTTGCATAAATTATTTGAAACTGAAAGATAATCAGGACGATCATTGTAAAAATAAACATATAAAAATGTGAAACTCAAATGATAATATTCTCTTAGTTATATTATGAATTTCACTACAATTGTAATAAAAGATTCTAATAATTAGAAATGAATACTTTATGTTTACTTGTAAAAGAACAATAGATAAGAATGTTTTTATTATAGAACAATGAGCAATTTAAGAATGTTTTTATTATAGAACAATGAGCAACTGATCCAAACGTTTTCAAATTTACGAACTATTTTATTTATATTTTATTAATAACTTCCAGTAAACTCTTCGAACTAAATTAAACTAAAATTGTAGTGATTTTGAAATTTTATTTAGAAAATTGCCAATTTTTACATCTTAGCAATTTTTTTCTCTTCTGCTATAGCCCTTTCCTTGGATCTTCGTAAATATTTTTTAATAGACTCTTCAATTTGTTTCAGACTGCATCTAGCAGTCATTTTGTTTTTAAATGCACTGTCTGAAAATAGGAGGTCATATTAATATTACTATTTAACTACAAGGTGCTTAAAATTAGTCTTTATTGTCCTGTATTTTTAAAATTTCTCTTTTCATTCTTTTTTATGTATGGTGTGACAGGGTAATTTAAATATCAATTTTTTTTTTAAAACTGACCTAGCAAAAAAAAAATAAGAGAATAATTTTTCCTTAAAACGATTCCTAAATGGGCATATACACGGTCAGGAAACCTTCCTTCCTGCTTACCTGAACGCTTTGAGGCTGACGACTAAGTTCCAATGCGTATGTTGAACTGATGAACGTGTGTGTGTAGGCAAAAATGCAGTGTCTTGTTTGTTCGCAGACTTGCCTCTTCAGGTAGGCTCGAAGGCATGCCTGACCGTGTTATATGCCAATCAAGTCTTATTGTAATTTTATTTTTTTATATATATACAGGGTGATTCAAAAGTAAGCTGCATCCTTTCAGGAGCATAATCCTTGCATAAAAATAAGACAAAAAGTTCCTATTAACATGGGTCCGAAAATGCTTCCTAAGGGAGCTACGACTCTTTGAATATGACACCTTATAGACGATTTTTTCTCTATAACTTTAAAATCCTTTACAATTAAATTTTGAAAATTGGTGTACTGTATAAACTTTTGATGCTAAATAAGATACTAAATTCGAAATTTTAAAATTTTATTCAGTGGCGTCACATACGAGGGTGGTAAGGGTTAAAAGATCCCTATTTCTTTTACTCTTTAGGTTATTGCGATTTTATTCATAAATTATAAAGTTTTAGAGGTTTTTACGTATAAAGGGTGCTCTTAGTTCAATTCGATAGAGCGTACCGTTTACGAGAAAATGGACGTTGAAAATTTTCTGGTATTCGTTTATTCATATTAAAATTACTACGCATTCAAAACGAAGTTCAGTGCCTAATTTAAAATCGTATATCCCTCCCAAAGAAACTGCTTTTTTATTATTATGGGCCAAAGAAAGAATTAAATACTGTAGACAATTTTTTTGGCGATTAATTTTTTTTTTAAATGACTGGTAGTCATTGTAAAATAAGATTTACCTTGTCAAAGTCAAATTAAAGTACTTTGTGTGCCTAAGTTTATAAAGCAAAAATGGTTTTTAATTATCAAGAACAAGCTGATATTCACATTATGTTTGGAAGGGCTTTTGGTAATTGTATGGAAGCAAGACGGTTGTATGAAGAGGCATTTCCTAATCGACGAGTTCCATGCCATACGGTTTTCGCAAGAGTAGATCGTACTTTAAGGGAAACAGGTAAATTCTAAAAATTTAGTAAAAAGTTGTCGCATAATACCTACTTACATTCTACTTTAGGAACTTTTCAAAGACAGGAAGTTGTTGGGCGACCAAGGGTTGCCAGAACCCTAGCATTAGAAGAACGAGTGCTAGATCGTATTGAAGACGATCCATCTTTAAGTACCCGCATTATCGCAAATCAAGAAAGGTCCTCTCAGTCAACTGTATGGAGAATTTTGCACGAAATGTTACTTTACCCTTATCATGTTCAACGGAATCAGGCATTGGAAGTGCGAGATTTTCCTCTACGTGTACAATTTTGTAATTGGCTCGAAGAACAACGCGTTGCTGTTGAAAATTTCGAGAAGAAAATTTTATTTACCGACGAGGCCGGCTTTACAAGAAATGGAATTTTCAATTTCCACAACAACCACGTATGGGCGGATGAGAATCCCCATGCTACGGTACAGAGAGCACATCAGCAGCAGTTTAGTTTAAATGTGTGAGCGGGAATTATCGATGGGCATTTAATAAGACCCGTATTTTTACCGCAACGACTAAATGGACAAATTTACACAAATTTTTTACAAAATGAATTACCACAAATGTTAGATAATCTGCCTCTTCTATTGCGAGCACAAATGTGGTTTATGCACGACGGTGCTCCCCCACATTTTAGCATTATCGCTAAGAACCATTTAAATAATGCCTACCGAAATCGTTGGATAGGTCGTGGGGGTCCAGTGCCATGGCCATCACGGTCTCCTGACCTAAACCCCCTTGATTTTTATTTATGGGGACACATGAAGCAGCTAGTTTATTTCCGCCCAATACCTAATATTGATGTTCTCAGACAAAGGATAGAGGAAGGATTTCAGACAATAAAAAACAACCCAAGAATCCTACCACGTGTGCATCAAAATCTAATAAAAAGATTAGCAGCTTGTCGTGAAGCTAATGGTAATAATTTTGAACACTTTCTCTAAATTGTTAAATAAAATGTTAGTAAAAAAATGTGTTCTTTTTTCTATGGTAATGCAGATTAATTTTCATCAATAAACATAAGCAAATCAGAAAATTTTCAACGTCCATTTTCTCGTAAACGGTATGCTCTATTGAATTGAACTAAGAGCACCTTTTTTACGTAAAAAACTCTAATATTTTATAATTTATGAATAAAATCGCAATAACCTAAAGAGTAAAAGAAATAGGGATCTTTTAACCCTTACCACCCTCGTATGTGACGCCACTGAATAAAATTTTAAAATTTCGAATTTACTATCTTATTTAGCATCAAAAGTTTATACAGTACACCAATTTTCAAAATTTAATTGTAATGGATTTTAAAGTAATAGAGAAAAAATCATCTATAAGGTGTCATATTCAAAGGGTCGTAGCTCCCTTAGGAAGCATTTTCGAACCCATGTTAATAGGAACTTTTTGTCTTATTTTTATGCAAGGATTATGCTCCTGAAAGGATGCAGCTTACTTTTGAATCACTCTATATATATATATATATATATATATATACCGGGTGTTCCCTCTAAGACTTTCAGTGCGAATATCTCAGAAACCATCATAGCCAGTGCGACGAAATTAGGTATACAGACACTAGATGGCGCGTAGAATCTGATGATAACATCAATTTTTATACAGGGTGTTCCATTTTCCAAGAAATCGATTTAATTTTGATTTTTTGGTTGTCAGCCCTGCTAAAACTTATGTTTAAATTGAAATATACTTAATTATGAACACATTCTGATAAACAAACATTCAAAAATTTCAAAATTTAACATAAAAAACCGCCTCCAAAAAGTACCCAAATTTCATTGTTTTGTCATGTAAAATGTGTATAGCCTTTATGTTACTACAGTGTACAATAATAATTAGGTACACGTATTTTTTATGATAAAATAATTTACAAAATTGTGTAAGTACCTAAAGAATATCCCTGTTTTCCAACTGCTGTAATAATTATTGATTACTTATTTAGCAACAAATAAATTCAAACAAAACCATTTCTAAAACTTTTAATTATAATGTGAACGTGTTTGTCGTTGAAAGTCAGATCTGAACCTACCCTAGCCCCACAAAAGAAAATATTACGAAAGCATAACCTAGAAATGATTGATTCTTGTATCCACATATTTCAGCACTTTACTTATGTACTTATGTTTAAGAAGAACTCTACATCTGTAAAATAGTAAACAATGAACTACAATTTCTGTATTTCATGATACAGAACTGAAATAAAGCAACTGGTTTTTGCTAGGAAGAATCACCTGCAAATGTACTATACCCAGTAGGTAGGTACATATCAAATAGTCGTTTAAAGCTAGATAATAATTTGTAATTATTGTTTTTATCTTTCAGTTATGTGTGTGCAGTGCCACAAATTACATTAAAACAGACATCAGAAAGAATAAGCAAAAAATATTACTGACATTTTCTTGGAAATAATTCTAAACATGGAATGATGGATAATATTATAAAGAAGTCTGTAACTCACATTCTTTAAAGAGTATTCTATAAGACATTAAATTCAGTTGTCTGTTGTGGGTTTTAAAATTTCTAAACGAATAAAATTAAGAAAAATAAACTAATTTCATAATTATATGTACAGTATGAAAACATCTTGTTAGAATATCTTTAAAATGTTGAAAGTTAACTATTGTTACAACATATACAAAACATAACGTAATAAGGTAGGTATTGAACGATGAAACGGCAAGATTTGTTTCTAATCGTACATGCATGAACATTCCTCAGATTGAACCCTGTAACTCTAGCTATAGCGGTAGACTGCGCCGGCACGACGACCACAATGCTCCAAAAGCCTCAACTCAAGTCTAAATTTTTATCGACAAGTCTCAATAACACCATTGTGCATACGTAAATTGCATTAAATCCATTATTTAGCGTTATTTATGTAAAATAAAATACTTCATGCCGTTAATATTTACAATTCAATGACAATTCATAGTTTTGACTTTCACCGATGTTAGTTTCTTCTGTGTAAGTCTGGTCAAGGCTATACACATTTTACATGACAAAACAATGAAATTTGGGTATTTTTTGTAGGCGTTTTTTTATGTTAAATTTTGAAATTTTTGAATGTTTATTTATCAGAATGTGTTCATAATTAAGTATATTTCAATTTAAACATAAGTTTTAGCAGAGCTGACAACCAAAAAATCAAAATTAAATCGATTTCTTGGAAAATGGAATACCCTGTATAAAAATTGATGTTATCATCAGATTCTACGCGCCATCTAGTGTCTATATACCTAATTTCGTCGCACTGGCTATGATGGTTTCTGAGATATTCGCACTGAAAGTCTTAGAGGGAACACCCGGTATAACCCAAATAACATTGAAGATACAGATTTTAAACTTAGCACATTCCAAATAATTTAAAAGTTCATTTTAACTTTTAAAAAGTAGTTATATTCAGATATATTTTAGATATAAATACACCATTATCAAATAATACTTTTATACCTCATGTTTTCTCAGTTTGAATCTTTTCATAATTATGTACAATCTTAAACTTTTGAACAGCTAGCATATTTGTAATGAAATCTACTTTCACCTTTTAACGTTAGCTCTTCATTGTTTCACTCACCAATAGAGATTTAATGAAATGTCTACTAAGAACTTCCAGAAGTTCACAAATTGTTGTGAGGGAGTGACATTATTATTGCAAAAGCATGTACCTCTAGTTGAGAAATTAAAGACATTTTTATTGTTTTTGATACCGTGCTAAGAAGCGCCTAACTTTCTCAGTTTTTTAATGTTTTACCAAGAATGCTCTGCATTTTATGGAAAAAAAACTCAAGCAAAAAAGCATCCCTCAGCTCTCGCCTACCTATGAGAGCACCGATCATTTTTTTTTTATTAATTTTACATGTAGGCAGCAGCTACTCCAAGAGAACTGAGCTGTACTAAGTTTAAAATTTATATCTTAATTCTTGAATTATTCATTATCAAAAACTGTTTCACTTCCAATCTTTGGGAAGTATATGTCATACAGCAGAATACTGGAACAATATATGTTATATGAATAAACAAAAATATAAAAAAGTACTTTAATTTCTTATTACATAATATAGTTAACACTTAGACAAATTATCTGTAAAATACGAGGATATTGTAATACCAGATTCCTTAAATCACAATAAGTCAGTCAGAGAATGCAACTTGCCACTTTTGGTCATTTGATTGCCTTTATTTAATATATATATATATATATATATATATATATATATATATATATATATATCCCCCTTTCTATGTCCATATACGGACGCAGAAAAAAACATTCGTCTTTATTGCAATCGGCAATCATCGCTGGATGATGTGGTACATCAGAAATGATGCAGTTTCACACCTAATTTAATATCTACCGAAAAAGAATTCTGTAAGTTATTTTGTGTAGCTGTACATAAATTCTGGTCGGACGCAGAACTATTAGTAATATGTAAAATAATATACATTTTAAGGTTCAGCAGTTTAACACCAGTTGGCGTTGAATAGAGTGGCGTATATTTCCCGACCGTATAACCATTTTAATTATCTAAAACATTTTCAGATGATTGCGCGTCCACATCTTGGCAACAGTGTATTTAGTTTATTTCCTGCATGTCTCCACCAAATTGAACCAGTCCTCTCTTTCCTCTTTTACCGCGGATAACTAATTGAACGCTGTTTTAACAACATTTTTTTCTGATGGATTCTGAAATTTCTTCATAAATTTTAGAGTTGAGGTCAACTCATATTTGGCTTTTAATTTTATACTATTTATCACAACAAACGATAAATTTTTAAACATTGAGTAAATTTTTTGAAATTCAATTTCAATAGACTTTAGCCAGTTCCCTGGAGCAAATATCAATATGCTGTTGTTGTCTATGTACACAGTGATTTAACTTTAAATACAAAAATTGCAGGAATAGATAAATTGCCAAAAAATAAGTGCTCTATAAACTTTTTTCCTAGGAGACGCGGTATTATACATACAAGGTGTTAAAGTTTACAAAAAAATATATTTTCTGTAATATCTTCATAAGTAGCATGCCACTGGTTAAAGTCATGATGTAGTAAATTTCATTCAACGTCAGCGCAATATGAAGATATTACAGAAAATATATATATTTTATTGCAAACTTTAACACCCTATCTTGAATACCGCTTCCACAAGAAAGAAGTTTATAGAGCAAACTCTACTTATTTTTTGGCAATTAATATGTTTCTGCTTTTTCTGTATTTAAAGTGAAATCACCCTGTATATTAAAATACCTTGCCCCTAACGCACAAATGATGGCATCTTTCTTGCGATAGAAGATACTAGATCAGTCTCAAAATACTTTTGTTCCTATTTCGGAATAAACGTTTCATGTTGGGAGTAAAATATTTTGTGAACTACTGAATTTTTATTTTTTGGACAGGTTTGTTTATGTTTGAACTCCACATTAATTCGCGAGAGATAAGACCAAGAGAAAATTTATATGGGACATAATTGCCTTCTGAACAATCAACGTTAACTTTTGTACACAGATTTATATAAAATTTGTGAATTTGTTAGAAAATTCCCTTATTGATATTTGCTATGTTTTAGTAGCAAAAATAATGAAGCAAACAAATACAAGCAATTTTTATTAGTAATTGCAATTTTTGTTAGTTATTTTTTCATGATTTTTAATTAGAACTATATGTTCCTTGTTTTGTTGAGCAATTGTTTTCTTAAGAAAGCTAATATTAATTTATTTCCGTCACTATTTTGTGATATTCGTATTTAAAATCAAAATTTGTATCACCACAATTAACGTTATTAAACTCGTAACATTCAGTATAGAAATGATTATATTAAGTGTCAGTTTTTACCTTACGTAATATCCGAATACCTAATTATAACAAACAATACTTGTAATGGAGTAATAGTAATAATAAGTTTTATTTTGCTCTACAGGCCTCGTTTAAAATTTGCTCTGCTTGTTTGTCGTCCCCTCATTTCTTCACAATCACGCAGTAGATGTTCTATCACTTCTCTCTCTTCCCAACAGGCCCTACATTTCATCTGTCCGCCATTTACCATTACTCTCCCTCTTTAATTTTGTTCTTCTTTCTTGCCTTTCTTTATCTGTGTCTCTTAGCTGTAATTCTTTCCTCATCTGTCTGCCTCCAGTTCTTAAGCGTTCTATTTCTGTGATTGCATACCCATTTCGTCGGAAGTATATCTCTCTATCTGTCCCTATATTCTCTCCTCCTTCCTTCTTCTTTTCTAATCAGCACTGTTGTTCTTAGTTAGTTCTTAGTTCTACGTGAGTGGGCCAAAAACTAGCCCTCCACTGCGACCCTGTGGTCTATTGTGGCTCACATACTTATTATATTTCACCCACCAGGTTTAGCCTCTTTATGAAGCCAATAACCTTGTTGGGTGAGATTCTATCCAGATCTTCTGGCAAGAGATGTACTTTGCCAAATATAGAAGATCTGGTCCGTTCTCCAGCCGGACAGTGACATAAAATATGTTCTGCCGATTCGTCACTTTCTAAACACAATCGGCACTCGGCCTCCTCAGCCAGCCCCAACTTGTGCATGTGACTCCTTAACCGGCAGTGCCCAGTATATAGGCCAACCAGAGTTTTCAGGTCAAGCCTATTTAACTCTAGCAAGTTTTTAGCTCTCTTTGTCGAAGTGCCCCCTATGAACGCCTTCGAATGAGCTAATCTTGGCAGATCTCGCCAGTACTCCCTTATCTTTTCCTCCGCCCAGGTCGCGATGACTGCTTTGGCAGTAGCCGAAGCTAAGCCAAGAGCCGGTTCCGGACCTATAAAGCTGGAAGAGGCACCCTGCCTTGCTAACGAGTCCGCTGCCTCGTTTCCTTGGATACCCGCATGACCAGGTATCCAAACCAGGGTTACTCTGTTGCTTGTACCTAACCGCTCCAGAACCTTTTGACAGTTCCATACCGTTCTTGAGTTACACCGGTAGGATCCAATTGCTTTTAAAGCTGCTTGGCTATCAGAGAAGATTTTTATCGATCTGCGTTTGAGTCTAAGCTTTTCCAGCTTCCACACACACAGTTCGATGGCATGAATTTCAGCCTGAAATATGCACTGTTGTAGTATCTTGCAGTATTTCCTTCTCATTATCTTTTCTTCGTATTTTACTGTTAGGTTTCTTGCTTGCACCCTCATTTTATCTCTTTTGTTTTCTTCTCTGACAATGTAGAGTTTCTCTGTCTGTTCCTAGTATCCACCTTAGATACTTCTCCTGTACTATTTCTATTTCTTCAAATTCTATCCATCCTCACACATCGGCCCCATACAGGAGACTAAACTGTCGAATAATATTAGCTGTCTCTTATGTCTGAATTTTCTTTCTCTCTGTCCCCCAAGAAATCCCCATTGCTTGATTTACCTTTCTTATATTTATATGTGCTGCAAATGTATTCCAAAAATCATCAGTTTTGTATTCTCCACATTCACTTGTCTTATCATCTTTTTCATTTCGTTCTCTTCATTTGCTACTATAATGATGTCATCTGCATATTATAAAATACCCAAACCTTTCTTTGTCCCACTACTGCTCCTCCTGCCTGAGCCATCCTCAATCTCTCCTCAATGTCGCCAATAAATGCTGCAAATAAGGAAGATCTTAGTGGGCACCCCTGTCTCAATTCTTTGTTTGTATAAAATTCTGTACTTTCCATCCCGTTCACGTTCACTCTATTCAACGTTATTTTATATATATCCTTAAGTTTTCTTATCAGGTGTTTATCCACTTGTCCTTTAGGTGTTCCTACAATTTTAGTCTTTGTACATTATCAAAAGCCGCTTTTAGATCTATGAATAACGCATACAACTTTCCATTTTTCTTCTGCGCTTCTTTGTTAATTCGATGATGTAATATGTATACATTATCAATTGCATCCTTTCTGTACGCTGCCTGCCCGTCTGGTATAATTTCTTTTTCCTCCATTCCGCCTCTAGTTTTTTGTATAGCAGCTCTGTAACGTTTTGTTTACTGGTTTATCCCTTTTTTGTAAATATGGGAGATTATTCCTTCCCTCATTGATAATTTCACAGAGACTGTTTACTACAGCGTCTGTGCCGTAAATCCTGGCCTCATTTTATATTGTGTCCTTTCTAGCACTTTTCCTTTCTATAAATTTTTAATCTGTTCCACTATCTCTTCCCTATCTATTCTACTTAATAATTCTGCAGATAACTTTTCCATTCTTCCGTTTTTATCTGCTCGCTTACTTTTTCCGCTGTTTCCGTTTTTATTTTCTTAATATTCTTCTCTTCTCCTTTCTCCTAACTCTGTTTCTTTTCCTTACAACTCTATAGTTGTTTTTCGCTTGCATATATTCCTCTTTTGTAGTTTTGTTCTGTCTCCATTTTCTCAGTTGTCCTCTGGCTTGTCGATTCAGTTCTCTGCATTCTTTATCCCACCAGTTGTTTCTTTTATCCCTTTTAAGAATTTTCTTTGTCTCTGTTGCTCCTCCTATCCATTCTGTCAAATCCTTCATCTTTCCATCGACTGCCTTTCCCTTAAAGCTCATCATCTGCGTTCTTCCTCTGTACTTTACTATTTCCTTTTTTCCCCATTTCGTTATTTCTAATTCCTCTCTTATTCTTGCTCGTCTCTCTGTTGCTTCTATCACGTTTTCCGGTCCCTTTAAAGTTATTTCCAAAGGCATATGATCCGACTCCACCCTGTCTGCTATTTTCAACTTTCCACTTCCTTCCTTCCTTCATAGACTATAATCAATTACCGACTCTCCTCTTGGTCCCAGATATGTTCAGTTAAAATCTCCTGCATTTTGTCCTTGGAGCGGTCATTTACTTTTTCCTTAATTTGCGACTTCAAATCTTTCATCCCTGTACTATATACCGCTATTATTCTCCATGTATTCTTTCCTATGTTTACTCTGCTACTTATCATGCTCTTGTGTTTTTCATTTCCTTATTACTTCTATTCCCTCGCGTATCCCCAATATCAACCCACCCTTCGCTCTGCCTTTCGTCTTCACCCTTTCGGCCCCTTGGAGTTCCTATTTGAAGCATTTTGGTAATCTGTACTTAATTTTTTCCTACAATTTCTCTTCTGCTCATGTTTCCATCATTCCCACTATGTCAAACCCTTCCACGTATTCCCAGAAGTCTGCTTCCTTATTTGTTACACCTGCTACGTTCCAATACAGTGCTCTTGTCTTTCTTCCTGATTTCTTCTTCCCTCTGTCTACCTGTGTTTTTCCCATATTTTTTCCTCAGTTTGTTCCTAAAATTACGTTCCTCCTTCTTATCCATGTAATGGAATAAAAAGTTAATACTTTTACACAACAAAATTCCATCTTTTTCAAATTTGAATTTAGATCAACGTGACACGTGTACTTTAACAAATGATTATGCTTATACAGTTTTAGAGAAACGTATTTATTATGCAGTAATCAGATAATCTTCAGTTTACATTTTTCTCAAATGTGTTTCAGTAGGTGTGACTTATATTGTTTATTTTTGCGTGGATAAGAAGCTTGTTTTTTGTTTTTCTACTACATAGCGCGACGATAAATAATCAATGATTTTATAAATAAACTATTTTTTATGTTTTAAATGTATAAATATTTTTTAATATCACGTTTAACATAGTTAAAGATTATCTAGTGTGTCCTGTATCAAATAAAATTGAAAAGTTCAATGTTACCAATAATTGGTTAGTGAGCAAATTAATTATCTCAAACATTTCTACATCGCGTCGTGTCAGACCCAGGAAAGAATATACTATATAAATATTAAAGCTCGAAGTTGCCAAGGAAGTGGCAACTATGTCGGACGTTGAAACATTGTTACTAAGTATTATAATATACTATTGGACGCAGAAAAGATACAAACATATAAACGTATATCGGACGCGGAAATAATAGTAAAATGTAAGGACGCAAAATCATTGCAAAGTAGAAATCTTCTATTATTGAAGGCAGCAAAAAGATTTCTGTTATATACTCTGTATTTGCAATTATAAAACATTTAAGACGCCACCTTTTTGCTATTATTTCCGCGTCCGATATACGTTTATATGTTTGTATCTTTTCTGCGTCCAATAGTATATTATAATACTTAGTAACAATGTTTCAACGTCCGACATAGTTGCCACTTCCTCGGCAACTTCGAGCTTTAATATTTATATAGTACATTCTTCCCTGGGTCTGACACGACGCAATATATAAATATTTGAGATAATTAATTTGCTCACTAACCAATTATTGGTAACATTGAACTTTTCAATTTTATTTGATACAGGACAGACT
This sequence comes from Monochamus alternatus, assembly GCA_037114965.1. NCBI lineage: Eukaryota > Metazoa > Arthropoda > Insecta > Coleoptera > Cerambycidae > Monochamus > Monochamus alternatus. The sequence continues at coordinate 693,321 of CM073432.1, read as the reverse complement.
AGATAATCTTTAATTATGTTAAACGTGATATTAAAAAAAATGTTTATACATTTAAAACATAAAAAAAGTTTATTTATAAAATCGTTGTTTATTTATCGTCACGCTGTGTGGTAGAAAAACAAAAAACAAGTTTCTTATCCACGCAAAAATAAACCATAGAAGTCACACCTACTGAAACACATTTGAGAAAAATGAAGATTATCTAATTACTGCATAATAAATACGTTTCTCTAAAACTGTATAAGCATAATCATTTGTTAAAGTACACGTGTCACGTTGATCTAAAATCAAATTTGAACAAGATGGCATTTTGTTGTGTAAAAGTATTAACTTTTTAATCCATTACATGGATAAGAAGGAGGAAAGTAATTTTAGGAACAAACTGAGGGAAAAAGATGGGAAAAAACACAGGTAGACAAAGGGAAGAAGAAATCAGGAAGAAAGACAAGAGCACTGTATTGGAACATAGCAGGTGTAACAAATAAGGAGGCAGACTTCTGGGAAGGGTTTGACATAGTGGGAATGATGGAAACATGAGCAGAAGAGAAATCGTGGGAAAAAATTAAGTACAGATTACCAAAATGCTTCAAATGGGAACTCCAAGGGGTCGAAAGGGTGAAGACGAAAGGCAGAGCGAAGGGTGGGTTGATAATGGGGATACGCGAGGGAATAGAAGTAATAAGGAAATGAAAAACACCAGAGCATGATAAGTCCAGAGTAAACATAGGAAAGAATACATGGAGAATAATAACGGTATATAGTACAGGGATGAAAGATTTGAAGTCGAAAATTAAGGAAAAAGTAAAAGACCGCTTCAAGGACAAAACGCAGGAGATTTTAATGGTCGAATGGAATAAATGGCAAAAAGAAGAGAAGAGTCGGAAAAGGGAGAAAAGATAAAACAGATAATAAAATGGGGAGATTAATAGAGGAAATAATAAAAGATAATGGATGGGATGTACTGAATGGAAATAAGGAGGGAGACGAGAAAGGAAACTGGACATATCTGGGACCAAGAGGAGAGTCGGTAATTGATTATGCAATAGTTTATGAAGATGCTTGGGAGGAAGTGGAAAGTTTAAAATAGCAGACAGGGTGGAGTCGGATCATATGCCTTCGGAAATAACTTTAAGGGGACCGAAAAACGTGATAGAAGCAACAGAGAGACAAACAAAAATAAGAGAGGAATTAGAAATAACGAAATGGGGAAAAGAGGAAATAGTAAAGTACAGAGGAAGAACGCAGATGATGAGCTTTAAGGGAGAGGCAGTCGATGAGAAGATGAGGGAATTTACAGAATGGATAGGGGGAGCAACAGAGAAAAAGAAAATACTTAAAAGGGAACAAAATTACAAAAGAAGAATATATGCAAGCGAAAAACAACTGTAGAGTTGTAAAGAAAAGAAACAGAGTTAGGAGAAAGAAGAAGAATATTAAAAAAAATAAAAACAGAAACAGAAGCGTGGAAGTATATTAATAAAGAGAAAAAGAAGCGGAAAAAGTGAGCGAGCAGATAAAAATGGAAGAATGGAAAAGTTATCTGTAGAATTATTAAGTGAAAACGAAGAATATGAAGAAAGAAATAGTGTGCAAATAGAAGATGGAAACCAAAGAATAGATAGGGAAGAGATAGTAGAACAGATTAAAAATTTATAGAAAGGAAAAAGTGCTAGAAAGGACACAATACAAAATGAGGCCAGGATTTACGGCACAGACGCTGTAGTAAACAGTCTCTGTGAAATTATCAATGAGGAAAGAGTAAACCAAAAAGCTGGAGGGAAGGAATAATCTCCCATATTTATAAAAAAGGGATAAACCAGGAAACAAAACCTTACAGAGCTGCTATACAAAAAACTAAAGGCGGAATGGAGGAAAAAGAAATTATACCAGTCGGGCAGGCAGCTTACAGAATTGACAATGTATACATATTGCATCATCTAATTAACAAAGAAGCGCAGAAGAAAAATGGAAAGTTGTATGTGTTATTCATAAAGCGGCTTTTGATAATGTACAAAGACTAAAATTGTAGGAACACCTAAAGGACAGAGGAGTGGATAAACACCTAATACGAAAACTTAAGGATATATATAAAACAACGTTGAATAGAGTGAAAGTTAACGGGATGGAAAGTACAGAATTTTATACAAAGGAGTGAGACAAGGGTGCCCACTAAGCTCTTCCTTATTTGCAGCATTTATTGGCGACATTGAGGAGAGATTGAGAATGGCTCAGGCAGGATGAGCAGTAGTGGGACAGAGAAAGGTTTGCAGATATGCAGATGACATCATTATAGTAGCAAATGAAGAGAAAGAAATGAAACAGATGATAAGACAAGTGAATGTGGAGAACACAAAACTGATGATTTTTGGATACATTTTGAATACATTTGCAGCACATATAAATATAAGGAAGGTAAATCAAGCAGTGGGGATAGCTTGGGGGACAGAAAGAAAGAAACTTCAGACATAAGTGACAACTAATATTATTCGACAGTTTAGTGGGGAACATACTCCTGTATGGGGCCGATGTGTGAGGATGGATAGAATTTGAAGAAATAGAAAAAGTACAGGAGAAGTATCTAAGGTGGATACTAGGAACAGACAGAGAAACTCCGAGCTACATTGTCAGAGAAGAAAGCAAAAGAGATAAAATGAGGGTGAAATCAAGAAACCTAACAGAAAAATACGAAGAAAAGATAATGAGAAGGAAATACTGAAAGATACTACAACAGTGCTGGTTAGAAAAGAAGAAAGACGGAGGAGAGAATATAGGGACAGATAGAGAGATATACTTTCGACGAAATGGGTATGCAATCACGGAAATAGAACGCTTAAGAACTGGAGGCAGACAGATGAGGAAAGAATTACAGCTAAGAGACACAGATATAGAAAGGCAAGAAAGAACAAAATTAAAGAGGGAGAGTAAGAAGGAAAGGATAATGTTAGCAAGATTCAGTTGAGGAAAAAAATAATAAATGGCGGATAGATGAAAGTGAGAGAAGATCTACTACGTGATTGTAAAGAAATGAGGGGAAGACATGCAAGCAGAGCAAATTTTAAACGAAGCCTGTAGAGCAAAATAAAACTTATTATTACTATTACTCCATTACAAGTATTGTTTGTTATAATTAGGTATTCAGATATTATGTAAGGTAAAAAACTGACACTTAATATAATTATTTGTATACTGAATGTTAGGAGTTTAATAACGCTAATTGTGGTGATACAAATTTTGATTTTAAATACGAATATCACAAAATAGTGACAGAAATAAATTAATATTAGCTTTCTTAAGAAAACAATTGCTCAACAAAACAAGGAACATATAGTTCTAATTAAAAATCATGAAAAAATAATCAACAAAAATTGCAATTACTAATAAAAATTGCTTGTATTTGTTTGCTTCATTATTTTTACTACCAAAACATAGCAAATATCAGTAAGGGAATGAAACGTTTATTCCGAAATAGAAACAAAAGTATTTTGAGACTGATCTAGTATCTTCTATCGCAAAAAATGCCATTATTTGTGCGTTAGGGGAAAGGTATTTTAATATACAGAGTGATTTCACTTTAAATACAGAAACTGCAGAAACATATTAATTGCCAAAAAATAAGTAGAGTTTGCTCTATAAACTTCTTTCTTGGGGAAGCGGTTTTCGAGATAGGGTGTTAAAGTTTACAATAAAATATATATATTTTCCGTAATATTTTCATATTGCGCTGACGTTGAATAAAATTTACTACATCGTATTGAAATAATTTTACCTTTTACTGAATGTAATATTAACCTCGTGACTTTAACCAGTGGCATGCTACTTATGAAGATATTACAGAAAATATATTGTTTTGTAAATTTTAACACCTTGTATGTCTAATACCGCATCCCCCAGGAAAAAAGTTTATAGAGCACTTATTTTTTGGCAATTTATCTATTCCTGCAATTTCTGTAAAAGTTAAATCACTGTGTATATAGAGAACAACAGCATATTGATATTTGCTCCAGGGAACTGACTAAAGTCTATTGAAATTGAATTTAAAAAATATACTCAATGGTTAAAAATTTATCGTTGTTTCTTGTGATAAATAGTATAAAATTAATAGCCAAATATGAATTGGCCTCAACTCTAAAATTTATGAAGAATTTTCAGAATCCATCAGAAAAAAATGTTGTTAAAACAGCGTTAAATTAGTTATCCGCGATAAAAGAGGAAAGAGAGGACTGGTTCAACTTGGTGGAGACATGCAGGAAATAAACTAAATACACTGTTGCCAAGATGTGGACGCGCAATCATCTGAAAATGTTTTAGATAATTAAAATGGTTATACGGTCGGGAAATATACGCCACTCTATTCAACGCCAACTGGTGTTAAACTGCTGAACCTTAAAATGTATATTATTTTACATATTACTAATATTTCTGGGTCCGACCAGAAATTGTGTACAGCTACACAAAACTTACAGAATTCTTTTTCGGTAGATATTAAATTAGGTATGAAACTGCATCATTTCTGTTGTACCACATCATGCAGCAATGATTGCCGATTGCAATAATGACGAATGTTTCTTCTGCGTCCGTATATGGACGTAGAAAGGTGGTGGAAGCTGAATGATATGTAAATTTAAAATGTACGGACGCAGAATAAATAGTATATATATATATATATATATATATATATATATATATATGTAGCACCACTCAGCTTCCTGACCATAAATGGTCTACCGAAACTCCACCTGTATATAAGCTGTATTTATGTATATATTTTGAACGGTCAATTCAGCTTCCGTTACTTCCGTAGGTCAAGCTGACACCCTCTGTATACGTTGCATAGTTTTCAGCGTGTTTATGTAACTCAGCCTCCCTTTTAATAACAATATGGATTTACTGAACCTCCAGACGGCGTTGCCACTTTTCTCTGTGATATAATAATCAATTTGGATAAATTATTTCCACTTGGAGGCTTATTCTGTAATTTCACAGTCTCGCTCCCGCTTTGCCTATCACACTCACTATCACAAATGCAATGTCCGAAATTTGGAATAAATATAGAATTAGAAAAATGTAGAGATATCTCCTTTATATCTCTGGAAAAATGCCACAGCAATAAGCCGTTGGCACTATTAAGTGATCTTTCTTATTGAAAATGCAAAACGAGATTGTTCAATGAGATATCTCTTTTCTTACAGAATAAGGACCCAGAAATTGAGGAGCAACCAAGTAAAAGGCAATAAATCCAAAATAGGAGTGTTATTCAGTAAAGGAGTAAATAATATTATTTTTACAAAGGCTAACATTTTTAATTTAAATTTATATTTACTACAATATTTAACCTTTTTATGGATTTATGACTTTTTGCTCAACCAGAATGTGTGGATTTATCCTCCCTGTATTGCAAACACGCAATGTTCGACTGTCATTCAAAGCCTCAAACAGTGAAACACACCAAGTCTTAGGAACTAAATTCAACTATAAATAAATAGGGGGTCAGTAGTACTGAACTAGGTCCTGGCGATAAATTAATCTGATTTCTACTCCCACGTGCCAAAATATAAAATATATAGCGCCATCTATTTGCAAAAGACCACTTACCACTTACACTTATGTCCCGGGATAGAGTAAACATGAGGAAAAACTTTTTTATTACTATACAGAAAAAAGTTATTCTCAATAAAAAGTTTTGCTTTTATTTAAAATAAGGCTGGCATGGAGTTAGTGAACATTCCGTGTACATACAGAGTGTTCAATAAATTAAAAAACATGAAAATGATATGACTGAACTACGTTCATTCTTAAGGATATGAAAATATGTTACTAAAAAAATTATTTATAATTAAGCATTATGACAAAATTCCAACTTGTAACTAAATTGGTCGCAACACTATAACTATAGATACTAATTGGGCAATCTAATTTAACATGGATACAGGTTTTGAACAGGTAAGTAGATTTTTATATTATAACAAGAGTTTAATTAAGATTTTACTTTTCTAGGTATCGAATATTATTATTCAAAGATCTCTATGACTGGAAACTGCATTGCGTTAAATGGGCTTATATTTTTTCACAATATTTTTATTATTATTATATTGGTAAAAGTATTACATGTAGATACATAAAAGTAATAAGTGATTTTCAAAATCAGATAATAATTGTATTCTTGTTTGTTTAATAAAATTCTTAGATTATTCTTAGAAACATATTAAGAGAAATAATAAACATTTTAAAACATTTTAATTTCGTATTTATTATGTTAATGAAAAATACAATATTATAGAATATTATTAGGGTTCGTATATTTAAGTTTAAATTGGAAAAGTTATAATAGATATTTAATATGTTGAACGAATTCAACTTGATTGTAAAAAATATTATAAACTAGATAACAGTATCAAAAACTATTGTTTGGCATACTGATTGCATACAAAAACTTTAATGCTATCCCATTTTCTGTCTTTAAAAAGTAATGGGTGTAATTCTACTAATTTCATGACTTCGTTTTTCTTCGGAGCAATTTTCTTTTTTATGTGATTTTTAAAGAAATTTTTTGTAGCATGTTTTTCTTCACTCGTCCACTTTTTAATTGTTTTAATCTTTTTCTTCCTGGTGAAAGTATTTCCACTGTATGAGCCAGTTTCAGTTTCTTCAGCATGTACACTATTTTCTACTTGCAACTCTCCTCCTTCATCTTCATCTGTACTGCTTGTATCTTCCATTTCCATTATGTCACCTTCTATGTCAAGCTCATCTAGTTTGCACCCTTTATATTTATCTATAGTGTTATTTTGTGCAAGAAGCAATATTTTTGACACTTTCGCTGTCTGATATATATCAGATGGCAACCTGTACCATTCGTTATGAGTTTTAGTGGTATGCCCCATAAATGTTGCAAGCTGTTCCAAATCCTCGTTACCCATTTTCAATATTTGTGAAATTGTTGCGAGATGCTTGCGAAGCTTTGTTGAGGTAAGTGTAGCAGTTTTATTTTGATCACCGAGAGCCTGATTTACGTGTTTTCTAAATACATGGTATCCACTAATACATGATTCGGAATGACACACACCAAACAGGTATGGGTTGTGGGTTTCAAAAAAGTTGTTTCTGTGTTGAATAGTCAAATCTAGTCCCTCTTGCGTTACTTTATCAAAAAGTACAGGAACACCTCTTCCACGCTTGCCTCTTATGACAATTCTTTTTAGTTTATTAATAAGGATTTTTTCAGTTGGTGAAAGTAGCTTCTCAAACTCCCCTGAAGGCTGGTTCTTTGGTACTTTAAGGTACGTATCTAGTAATATCCGCTGAAGTTCCCCTACACGCCGTTTATTAAAGAGTAGTAGGCTGCAGTATGTACCCTCAATCAATTTTTTGTAAGCTTCTTCATTCTTACAATTTTCTTTTAAATTGTTTTTTGCATTTAAAATCAGTTCATCTAAATAATTTTTCATTTTAGAAATATCTTCTGCCATAGGCATTAATGTTGGTTTGTTAAATCTATTTAAATTCAAATTTTGACCCGCTTCAGTAGAAACTTCTATGGCCCATTCTTCCTCAATTAACTTTCTAAAAGAATTTAAAATGTTTAAAATTGGCGATTCAACATTTTTTTGTATTTCAATAGAATATGCTGCACTGATTGCCTTTTTTATCATGGTTCCCATCTGAAGAGCCAGCGAAGGAGTTTTAAACGTCTTACTTGATGAATCGTAACTACAAATTGAACGAGTAGCTTGCACAATTGCTCTAAATTTTGAGGGATGTAAAATTGACAATAATGATAGAGATTTATTATTCTCAATTTTTCGAATCTCTATAAGAAGACGAGCCAACCGTCTCATGTATCGCCTAGCCACCATACTTAAATGTTTCTCTCTATGAGATTTGATGTACTTTCTACCTACTTCACAAATTATTTTATCACGTTTTGCAACCAAAGATATCTCATCTGGCTTTAGTGTTTTAAGTACTCCTGATGTACGGAGTGGATCGTTAGGCCCAAAATGATCTGCCATTAAAGTATGACCCTCCCCTTGTGGACGTGTACGTTTAGAGGTATCGGTTTTTTTATTAAAATGGCAACGCTTTACATGCCTTCTAAGAGTTTTTCTGGCATAATATCCCCTACAATGTGTGCAAGGCAGTAACTCACATGTGCTTTTATCTTCTTCACTTTCACTATTATCCTCTTCAGCACTTTTGGTATTAACTTTTATTTTCTTTTCTTGTACTGGAATTAATTTGCCAGAACAAAAATCTCCTTCTTTGCGGATTTTATCAATGAATTGTTTACGTTTTGGATTATTCATTTCCATCGACAAAAACTTCTGCACTTCAATCTCATCACTATGTTGTCGTTTTAAATGTCTTGCAAAATTATTCACCAAAAGGTCACAATAAACACAGCAGTGTTTTCTCTTCCTTCTTCCAGAAATATTTTGTGGTTTGTAGGGATTTAAACCGGTACCATCCATTGGAGGCATGCAAGATGTTTGGGACACATTTTGTGATACATAATTATGCTCAAAAATGGGATCATTTTTTTCAGAATCAACGTTAGCAGGTGCTTTATCAAGGATGTTATTTTCATAAAAATTGGTTTCATTAGTATTGTTGGCATTTTCCATCGCATCACTAGCATTCGGATTATGAATTGGAACTGGTTGAAGCTCATAGCATAATTCAGAAATAGAATCATCCTGACCATTACTTTCATAATCGCTTATAGATGGGGAAATATAATCAGGGTCTGAGTCGTTATCGTTTATTATACTTTCTCCATCTCCGAAATCTAAAAGCAATAACAATAATAAGTAAATTGCACAGAAAACATTTATCAGAGTTTATTTTCTATACAGATTTCCAATAAAAAATTGTGTTATAGGTATGCTATACAGGGTGATCTACGACTAGCGTGACAAACTTAACTGGCGGGTAGATTATTGAAAAATAATAGCACTTTGCCTTATAAACCTCTGTAATAATTTTTTCCCTTAAAGAAATACAGGGTGTTGAAGGTTAAAAATTTAAATCGTTTTCACACCTATTAGGACACAAAATCTTCTTTCTTCAATTTAAATATGAAGAAACATCTTCATATCCTTTGTGTTACCAAAAGAAATATATCAAATGATATTGTCCAGTGACGTAGAAATAAGTCAACGGGGCTACCATTTTAAAAAAATTGACATAATAAGTAAAAACAGACGACTTGCAGCGAAATGGTGCACATACAAAAAAATAAACAGACACAATTTTTGTTCCAAATATATCCAATATTTTATTGAACATACCAATTTTAATAAATCCAGTGGTGTAACACAATTTAAAAAAAAGTAGTCCCGTTGACTTGTTTCTACAGCTACTGGACAATATTTAATTTAGTTTTTTTTTCATAACACAAAGGCCATGGAGATACCTACATATCTAAATTGAAGAAGAAAGAAGCTTTTGTATCCTAAAAGTTATGCTGTGAAAACTATTTAAATTTATTAACCTTCAACAACCTGTAAGTATTTCTTGAAGGACAAAAATTAGGACACAAAGTTATAAGGCTAAGTGCTATTATTTTTCAATAATAAACCATTCAAAACCAGTTAAGTTTGGTATACTAGCCGTAGATCGCCCTGTATAGGGAGAATTTTAAGTAATGGGACACAGAGTAGTGCGATAGATTCTCTATGTAAAAATAATGCAATTTGGCTATACATATTTATGCTATTCCAAAAATTAATCATAGATCACAGATAATTATGGAGAAAAAAATTGGCAATATTATTTAAAAAATACATAAAGTTGACAAGCACCATTAAGTACACAAATAAAATAAGTATTGAAACAAACCGCGGTAATTATTTACATTAGCGTAAAACTCTTCAATCTTAACAAATAAATTCCTACCCCCCTATTTTCGAGGGTGCTGATCACGAATCTGAAGCCAGATTTTGGCGCTCGCATGTAGTTTTCGAAAAAAATAATTTTTAAAAATTGTAACCTCTATGTATACATTACATTAGGTTGAAATTGCAATGTAACTCCTATATATTATGACAACAGTGTGACGTCATGAAATGAAGAAGGCAGAGATGTACATTGCAATTTCAACCTAATGTAGTGTATAAATAAAGGTTATAATTTTGAATTTTTTTTCTCGAAAACTACATGTGAGCGCCGAAATCTGACTTCAGATTCGTGATCAGCACCCTCGAAAATAGGGGGTAGGAAATTTTTTTGTTAAGATTGGAGAGTTTTATGCTAATGAAAATAATTACTCAAACCGCAATTAATTATAGTGTGATACATATTTTAGGGTTATCTCCCCTCTTGAAAATATAATATGATGCAAAACTTAAAAAATCGTACTTACCATATTCATCTTGCAAGTTCTTTGCAGCAGCAACAATTTTTTGAGTTCTTCTGCGAAACTGATACATTATTACCAACGAATTCGAATAACATTTGTTGATTATTACCGAGATACTATCACTGCTTGACAATTCAAACTTAACGTATTTCGACGTTGCAAAAGTTGTGGACGCCGAGTTAACCTATACATAAACAGTTCTTGTAATAACGCGGGAACCTCAGGATATACGCCAAATACTTGCAGCGCACTTTAGCGACGAAAGCCTGCACTAAAATTTATACAGCCACCGCAAATGAGGCAAGTTCGGCTCCACGAATTTTTGACGTCAAAATGTTTGTAACAACATTCATAGTAGATTTTGACAATTTTCAAGGGCAAGTCACCGGGCGTCCGTATACCGGTAGCCCGGTGACATCGGAGCCCCAGTGAACCTTAAAATTTACATGGCTGGACGCCCACTTGTACCTTTAACATATATATATATATATATATATATATATATATATATATATATATATATATATATATTTGACTTGGTATTTGCTTATCATACATTTATCAAAGAACAATGTTTGGATAATTTTTTTTCTTTGTTTCGATTTTCGTTGGGCATTTCTTGCTTTGTATTTTGATTTAAAGGAAGTCTGGTGCTACACTGGCCACATATTTTACAATTATATATAAATTAAAAGTACTTACCAATGAGAAGTTTTTTTATCTTTTTCTCACATATTATTTTTTTCCTTTTCCTGCTCCCCTTTCCAGCTATATTCTGACGCCAACTGGCTTGATATGACACGAGTCATTACCCTTTTCATGTATTCGTCTGATGTATCACCACCAATTTGTGATAATTCTACTACAAAAAAGAAAATGAAATTATATTACCTGAACGTTATAAACAAGCTTACGATATATAATTTTTTTAAATGCATCAAAATAAGAGAAAGTCAATAATTACAGTTATCTGCATTTTGCCTTCATCTGCCAAATATTCCTCAAATAGTGTTAGCTCATTCTCTGTCTTCAGAGGCATGTTGAATAAAGTGAACACACTTTCACGATCCGATACCTCATCTTCATTTGGTAATTTTATTTTTTCAATTGTACACTGTATGTTTGACAATGTCATATTCATGACTGCTATTTGCTGTTTAATTGGTTCTGAAAAACAATATTGTTATCACTATGGCTATGTCTTAATTCAGAGTGATATACCACTTGGGTTTTCATGATGAGGGCAACAAGTACACGCAGGACCATCTAAGTCTTGTAATACATTTTCGGAACTACTCGTAGTGGCACTACATGACTCCTTCGATTTGGTTTGATTAACTAAAATCAAAAATAAATAAATAGAAACATTATGCTCATAAAGTTTTACCATTTATTTTTTAGTAGGGCATATATTATAAAAGTAAACTAAATACTGGGGAAACTATTGTTTTAATAGGTCTGACTTGATAGGCATAGTGTCAAAAATAAGAAAACCTTGTCATAGTGAAAATTCAGTTTTCAGTAGTAAAATGTCAAATGAAAATTGTACTCTGACTGATGTTAATCAATCGATAGGAATCGATAGGCAAATACCCATTTTGAAAACAATATTATTCACCAAATAAAATACATTGTAGTTGAGAGCTAAGTGTGTGGCCACAACAACACGCCATCCTTACCTGGAGCATAGGCTGGTATCTAAGTAAGATGTCTCATTTTAAATGTAAAGGTTATAACAACGCACCACCAACGTTTACATTTAACACAAAACATCTTTAAGTGCCAAGCTTGGGTACCAGACTATGCTCCATGCAGACTAAGGGTGGTGCGCCGGTTGTGATCACACACTAAGACGATTAATCTAGTTACAAAGTACAAATCACGAGCCTAGAATGAACCACTTTTCCCATAGGTTTCTATGCAATGTTATTCACAATTAGTGTTAGTTAAAATGTACAATTATGTTTAATTATGAATATACAAAATATTAGTTTTTTTCACAATTTTACATTATAATCGCATTTCAGTGGTTGGAAAATAGTATGAAACCAAACTAAAAGCAATTATTTTCTATTCTAGAATGTTAATTGCTTCCTTTGAGTTCAAGGAGTCAAAGGTTTTTTTGCTACTGCAGCAATCAAAAGATAATTTGAAAATGAAAAATTATTTTACAATCGAATATCCAACATTTTTTCAAAAACAAGTTTCAAAATATGAAGAGAAATTTTTCATCAATTTGACATTTAAAGATCCATATCAATGTAGGTAAAACATTTTGCATAATAGGTATGTCCAAAAAATTTTGATATTAATTGAAAAAGGTAGGCTTTTAGGTGCCATAAACTGTGAAGATAAAATATTTCTAGAATTTTTCTTTTTTTAGTTATTTGTAGTAGAAATGCCCTTAAAAAAGCGAGGCTAGAACATGTTCCCTCAGTTAGAGACTAACCATACGTCACATGCTTACCGAGGTGGCTGTGGGCCTTACGATGCAATTGCTTTTAGTTTATAAAATTGTAGTGGCTAGCGAGCATGTGAAGTCAAATTCATTAAACGAAGCAAGCAATTTCTCGGGTCCCGACTGTATTTCCAATAGACTTTTTTCCAAAATAAATTAAACAAACATAAGTATTTTGTTTGTAATCGGTTTAAGGAATAATTTTTAACAAAAAATTGTAGGATATAAAAACCACATATCTACCTATATATCTACTAACAGACACCTGATATGTCACGTAAAAGTTGGCTTTTTAAGTGTTTTCAAAAATAATTCCAACTAGGATGCATAACTATTATTAAATGATTGTAAATAAATCTTTTAACATCTGTAGGTGTTATTCTATTCTCATTATTTTTCAAAATAAATGCAACACTTACGTACCCTTTGAAAATTTAGGTGGTGCTGGAATTTTTTTCCTTATTTCCAATTCCACTTCGCTGTCAGTGTCACTATCCTCCTCATGGCGTATCAATGGTTTTCTAATTCGCTGTGCATCGTCGGATTCCAAATCAGAGTATTCCTGCGCTTTGTTCCTTTTCTTTCTAGCGACTGTATAGTCATCTAAAATAAATAAAACATAATGCAGTTTGATGCATATGCCAAAGACATTATCTTTTACCATATACAGCATTACTAAATATTTCTACTTTAAATTTGTCCCAAGTAGAACAGGGCTGTTCGTGCTTTCTTATTGAATAAGAGAGTTTTTCGGCTGGATATGGAGGCCATAGGCATATATTATCTGTTATCCAATTTGTTGGTACTGCTTCTACTGAATTATCATTTACAAATTTTACAACAGTCCACGTGTGTGCCATGGCAAATGTACCTGAAAATTAAAATATAAAATGAGAAGTATGCCCGTTCTATAATTATGAAAAATTTTATCTGTATATTGTCTAATACACAATGTAAACTCCTACGTAAATTTGAATCAGTCTTTATTTTCTGAAAAATTATAGGCAGAATAAAAATGATTTATCAAAAAAATTGAAGAGATGTAGAAGCTTCCATCACCGATTTTCTATCAATATTTGGGAAGGACGTTGTTTTTTGGGAGAAGAATCTTGAGTTAAATTTTTTACACCTACTTCTGATTCACCCTGTATACTTAATTGTTACTTTATAACTCTGAGTGAAGCAGTGGAAGTAACAGAACCATATTTTTTTGAAATTCAACATATTTTAATTGCACATATTTACTACATATATCATCAATATTAAATATTTTTGATGGTGAAAGAGATATGCTGTTGGCTTTATATATACCAACATCATAAACTTTTGTCCAATAATAATAACTTTATTGTTTATAGAGGCAAAATTTTGAATGCAGATAATACTGCCATCATTTAACATGCAACAGTTATCAGGATAATTTGTATTTAAGGTAAAACTTGGAAAAACTATTTCACCATATTGAGGATGACCCGTAACGGGAAGCAAATAACCATCATTTTTCAACTTTTGTAAATTTGGAAAGGAAATATTATTTTGTTTGTGAGTCAAGTTACAATTCTTTTCCTCCACAATTCTGCGAACAATTTGAGATAAAGGGTTGTGTCCAGATCTGAGATTTTGCAATTTATTTTCAAAAGGAAATACGCTAAACTGATCTAATGTGCCATAATTTTTAACATCCTTACAAATGTGAGTTATATTATGTATATTATGTGAAGCATGTTCTTTGCCATATAACTTAATAAATGTTTCTACAAAGTATTCAAATAAAGTTTGAGCATATTCAATGTGTACAGTATGATATCTAGGACTAGCAACAATAAAGCTTGCAACATGTAAACAGAGAAAATTTAAATAATTGTCATATGGTAAAATTCCTCTTAAAACAAGTGGGCCGGTGTAAAATAATAACTGCCGGAATTCTGTAGCTTTCCACCTTTTTACATCATCTAAAGATCTAGGTTCTGATAAATTCCCTTGGTATATTTGCTCTCTGGGCCAACAACAATTTTGATATATTAGAAATATCATTAAAACATAACTTTGTCATTGGTTTGCCAAAACACCACAAATAAAGCAGTTTTCTAACAACACCTAAACATATCAGATGCATCTAATCTAAAGGAATATCATTAATCATGTTAAAATTTGGAATTAATTCTAATACTGAAGTTCCGGTATGATGTTCTTCATTTACTTTTTCACGAAATTCAGTATCGGTTCGTTCCTTAAGATTCTTTGTTTCAGGAAAACATATTCTGTTATTTAAAAATTTACCCCGTTTTTCACATTTCGAACAAGAATAATATCCCATGTGACCTTTGGTATAACTTATCAAGGATTTTGCAGGTACATCACAAATAATTGCCTTTATTCTAAATGGAAATAACTTATTATTAAAATTAAACCCGACATTTGTTAAATTGATTGTTTCATTCACAAAGTCCTGCAAAAATAAATTAGCTTCCTTTGGTTTCTCATTTCCATGATATATACTTATAACTTCCACATTCTTGGGATTTATAAACAAATTGCATAAAATCGGATAAAACTGTCTACCCGAGCTGTTCGAAAGTGGCAAACCATCAATATTAATACATACATCAATTGAATTCATATTACTAATATTATTATTTTGTAAAAGTTTAATTAAGCAATTGTATAATCCAAAATGAAAATATTTCCCTGGTTCTATGTTTCTAAACTGAATATATTTTGGTGTTTTTAATAAAGTTCGAGCATCTAAAGGTAAATATGACAACTGTGGAATTGGCTGAAGTAATTTAAGTAAATCATGTAAAGAGTTTTGTTTTATTTTGTGCTGTACGGCCCATTCTGATAACTGTTTTACAAAATCGTCATTTTTATTCATATCATTAACTTGTAAATTTTCAGAAAATGAACTTTCCTGACCACTATCTACCTGACTATCACATAAAATCTGATTATCACAACTCTGTGCATCATTCTCTGAAACTTTACTATTGTCAAGAATGTCAAGGTCACTAAAACTGCTCGTATTGAACAAAAAATTATCACCATAATTATATGAGGTTCCTGCCTGGCAATCTAAATTATAAAGATCATTACTTGTAATTAATGTTGAATCTAATTGATTAGTGGTTTTAATTCTATTTCCATAAATGACTAAATTTGCCATTTGTTTAGCACGTCGGTAATCTTGCCGCGACAGCTTTGATTTTTTCTTAGGCATTTTTGTAGATTAAATAAATATAAAATATTACTTACGTACTCAGAAGTTGGCCGCTAAATACCACACAATAATGTATGTATGTACATGTACTACATGTGTACTACCACAGTTTACTGTGGTACTACGCACAATGTTGTTTAAGAAAACAGGAGGGAAATAAAACACGCCGCAAGAGTTAACTAGACCACGATTCATTGGTCGACCATCCTAGATAAAATTGGTCGACCATAGCAAAATGGCGCAATCGCGCAAGCATATTACAACGGCGCAAGTCTGCAACCACAAAACATATAAAAGAAGAAGTCTTATTTATAAGGTATAGTGATAGGCAACACGTATTTCTCAGCGATTGGTACGCCACCACGCAAGTAGGTGGCAAACTAATACGTAAGAAGGGTTGCATACCCCGTCTTGTTAATTTAATTTTAAATTTCATATATATAATAAAAAGTACAAAAAAAAATAACATTTGCTAGATATTATTGAAGCAAATGTATCTTTTTGTACACGTTGATAGGGAAAGAAGGGAGAAATTTGTACCTAAGAAAAAATAAAATTCAAATATGTGGTTCTACAAAGTTTTTATTTAAAATGTAAAAATTGAACAAATTCTGAAAACACTGATATAAAATAAAACAATATAATCTGTCTTATAATTTATTTATAAATAAAACACCGAATATAAATACAAAACGGCCTTCAGGTACGTTGAGTGTAAAGAATGTTCTAAATTATAATAAAATATAGATATTTGTAGACAACCTCCAGGTACGTTCGGTGTAAATAAAATTCTAAATTAAAATATAAATATCTAACAAATCAGCCTCCAGGTACGTTGAGTCTAAAGAACATTCTAAATTCTAATAAAATATAGATATTTTACAGAACAGCCTCCACGTACGATCAGTCTAAAGAAAATTCTGCATTAAGATATGGACATTTAACAAAACAGCCTTCAGGTACATTCAGTCTAAATAAAATTCTGATTTATTCTTCCATTAAGCAAGATCATCACAGACAGGTTTCCATATGCAAAACAAATAAAAGGTATCAGTTAAAACCTAAATTAAATAGCTTTAAACTTTTTAATTTTCTTTTCATGACCTGAAGATAATTTTCTTTTAATTTTTTTTCTTTTATATATTTATAAATAACTATGGCTTTATCAATCATTATTTCTTTCATGTCAATATGGTGCGAACAAAACAATCAATATTTAAATCCCTTTTATACAAATCTTTAAATTTTATTTCTAATAGATCAAAGTGTCCGTTAGATTGCAAATAGGTAAACAATAAATCATGAATTATTTCAATTAAGAAGATTACTGTCTCACTGGCATACTTTAAGGTTTTCACATCATTAAATTCTTTAAATTGCAGAAATAAATGTCGATTTGTCACTGTATCTGAAAATAACTTAGTTTACATTCAGCAGAATTTGGTATATTAATTTTATTTAAAATGTATCCAGCAACATGAGAAGAAGCTTGGTTTTCCTCAATATTTGTAAAATCTATTTAGTTATTGTATTTCGTAACTATTAAAATCTGTTTTGTTCACAAAATATTTAACATTTACAGTATCGCATACACGAAAAAAAATATATGGAAATATTACTTACCCAGTTCAGTTCACCACCTCAACCATAAGACATTGTATTTAGATATGTAGATGTGCATGTGTATGTAACTGCTGAAAGTCCTGGGGCGCCTAACCTACAAATACATTTTTCAATAAGAGATTTTTTCAATACCGTTCAATATTACTGTATTACTTTTATAACGAATCTGGAATCTGTCTCTTACTTACCATGAAAAAAATGCAATAATAAAATAGTTACAAATTTATTGATTGATATTGATTTCAGATTGGTGGTGAAATGGCGGAATTGGGAGATCGTGATTCGTGATCGCGAAGGCTGGTGGTGGGATGCTTATGTTTTGTAGATAAAACAGATAGTGACAAGTGTGACAGAGCATTTTTAACTGGTGGCGCCATCCCCTATGAAGGAGGCAAACTACTCGGCAATTTTTCACTTTTCGGGTACGAGTTTCCCCGGGCTGTCTGCAACTGTTGTAAAGGAGTAGGTTCCATACATATATGTAATACTACTATATTGCGGGTTTCGGCCTACGAATTCAGCCGAGAACTTTGTACTCTCTTTGTTCGTCTGATGCACTTGTGAGAAATGCGCATGCGCGGAATCGATTCACACATCCAATGAAATTAAACTTCTAAAATGACACCGCCCATCTACCATCCACTTCGTCAACGGCTTGTTTTGAATTTTTAACCTAGAAAAACACTAACCTATTTCTAACAGAGACAGTAAATAGTTATTTGATTTAGTAAAACATCTTTTGAAATGAAAAGAAATATAAAACAAGGAAGTAAATGTGTGTTTTAATTAGAATCTGGTTACACAAACAGTGAGAGAATGTTAAATATACCTATAAAAAAATTAATTAAGAATTGAATATGAAAACATAACTATAAGAATGGTGTTCGATACGAATATTTACAGAAATAACTTTATTTTTAAGAGGCTCAACAGTGCAAGAATGCCTAGAAATAGATGAAATAATACATATTTATATGTATTATGATACATGACATGTCGAAGCGTATTTATTAAATGTTTCAGGATGCAATTAATTTAAACAATCTTGAAATTTTCACCTTGTTAGGAGCATAACCATTCGATTTGTAGGAATAAGAAGACATCGCCAGGTCTCAGAACCTATGCCAGTAAAAGCGGTAATTTGTAACTTATACTATTATAATAGAGTAACAAAGGTACTAAATATAATAAATAATTTTAATAAATACTTAATTTGTTAGATCTGGGGATGTCGATAGCAATGACCTCTGGATTTGGAGGGGCTCATAACTTTGGACGGAATAATATTTGTGTGAATCCCTACTTTGACTTATCTGGTAGCGAAGTTTATAAAACCAATGATATTACTTATTGTTAAAAATGATGACGGATGCTGGAACTCTTACTTGGTGGCACCTCGAGCGCCGGGACGAGAGACGAAAGGGGAAATACAATAGCCCCTTGATCGGGAGGAATAGCGGAATCAACGATCAAGACACGGCATTCGATATATAGATCCTAACATAGTAGCACATTCGATTATTGTTAGCTTATTTACTGCCCAACTTTAAGTAATATACGGCTTGTAATTTTTCTTTTAAAATCTGTTTTATTTCAAGTTTCTAACATTATATTCAGTTATTTTCAAATATTCATATTAGTTTGTAATAAATTAAATACGGTTCTAAAGCACTACAAATTTAAAATACAATTCATGAAAATAAATTGGCTCAAAACCAAAATTTTTATAAATAAATGCTACACTTACCATTTTAAAACAAGGAAAATGGTTGGCTTGAAAATGTCAGATTTATAAACCACAAGTAAGTGCCTCTTTAACAACTCTTTCAATAACTACTAACAATTTCACTACAACACCAAACAATTTGGAGAATGAAATCATCTTGATCATAAACTGAAAATTCATCAGTTAATCCCAAAACATATTGCAATTAAATAATAAACTAGAAAGATATTTAACATTAAAGGCACCACAAGTGTTATAGAATGACCCATTCAGGTCAGAGGACTGTAAACTCAGTAAAAATATTTTTTTGAATTCTGAAAATTGATCATCTCTATTATTGGTAACAGTATACAATTATTATAAAATAATTACTCCTAATAAATAAATTATCTTACTGCAACAGTTTTCTAAGATTATGTCTACTTTTTCAATTTCTACTTGACTGTATTGCTAAAACATATCTGTTTTCGTGCTATGCCTTTGTGACTTTTAAGAAATAGAACAAATTTGCTATATCCTGCCTGGTGTATATGATTACCATTGTTGAATGAATTATTATTCAATCAACATTATATAATATACTTTGCATAATATATTATTTACTGTTCCTCTTAAAAAAGAACACAAACATCATATCCATAAAGGTAAGTTTTCATCTGATATTAATTGCACAATTTATGTCGGACAGAAATTGCAATTAATGGAAACATTTCTGTCAGAGAGATACATTTTAAGTGTCCACGATGCGTGTCGACATCTATACGATTAGACATATTATTTGCATGTTCAGATCTGCAAGATAAAAATTGTTGACTAGTCGTCTACTTTTGCGGTAGTATCGATAGCAAATTAGAAACAATGACTATAAAATTTATATTGCTTTGGTAAATTGTTATCACAAAGCCAGGTTTACTATTTATTTTTTTGTGTTTACTCATACTTTCAAAACAGTTTTAAAATATAAATACAAGGTGTTGCATGACGTACTGTGCAAACTGAGTAAAATTTTTTAAAATATATGTGCATGTGGTCAATTCTCCATGGTTACCGAGCTATAGACCTATAAGACCGATTCTCACTTGACGTGCCGGGCACAGTTCAGTCACTGTCAAATCATGACCCAGGCTCAACAAAAGTTTTGTAGTAAATTAAGAGATCCCAATGGTCATGATTTGGCTGTTACTGGACCATGCCTGGCATATCTAATGAGAATTGGCCTTCAAAGTTTACAAATAAGTACTTACATGTACACAAATATTATTTAAACTTTTAGTATGTTTGATTGTCAGGAATAATAATAACAAAATGACAATACAAATAGAAACAAAAATATTTTAAAACAGCACAAGCACGTTGACACGTAACCATGTATATTATAACTTTTTTTTACTCAGAATGACCTCTGGAACCTTATATTTTTCCAATATGTCATACACCGCCCTGTATATGTTGATTTAGAAATTAAATATAATTATTAGGTACATAATCAACTTGAGAAATAATTTGACACAAATTTTAATTCTTGGGAGCTCCAGAGCCCCTTACAATCCATACTATCTTTAGCAAATAAATATATAAAGTTATTAAAATTTTTAACATAACATCACTTGACATCTTTCACTCAATTTGTTTGGATTACTTTCACACCCCTTTTATATTTTATTAATTATCAAGCTTGCCAATCGTTCTACAACTAACCCTTAAATGAAAAAAGATACATAGTAAAACTGTGCCTTGTATTCACTTTGAAAAAGATTTGAGAAATACAATCTTAACAAACTAAATGGTATAGTGCCCTCTGCGTCATTTGGTGGCATACCAAATTATATTAAAACTGGTTTGGTAGCTTGCTTGTTAGACCAATTTTACAAACAAATTTTGCAAACTGAGTTGGCTTCATCCCCAAAAAATATAACATTAATTGACTATAAACACCTAATTCTTCGTATCTCAAAATTCACTCTTGAATCCACAGTGAACGCTTTATTCTATTTTTCTGTATCTTCACAATAATCGCACAAGAAACATTTTTTTGTTTCAATATTCTCATCGTTTCACAACTGAACATTGTCTTCCTACAATGAATGGATGTGTATGACACAAGTGTATTTAAGAAATATGTAAACGATTCAATATTTATTGTAAATTTAGAAGTTCTAGACACAAATTTATAGCAATTTCTATCAGAATGTAAACAGTCACTAGCGATATACCTATGTCTGATACTTGACATATATGTACGGATACAAATGTCAGATGTAAATGTACCTTAAGCTTTTTATCAGAAATGTCTATCTATCTGCTAAAAATTCGCAACAAATATATATTTAAACAAAAATAATTTTCAGTTATAAACATACCTATCTAATATATTACCTAAATTGATCTAAATTCTTAGTTATTGTACATCACATTAAGAATTTAGTAGATATTATAGTTGCTTCAAGGGCTCCTGGAAGTGGAATTGAACTGGGATATGCAAATTCAAAATCAGCGACATATAAAACATTACCTAAATTAAATAGATTATATTTTGTATGAAACTCCACTAAAATAAGGTTATAAAACAAATGTTTTCTGACTTTGACAGTTTTGTAATCAAAATAAAAATACGAGGGAGAATGGGGGCGTGGTCACATTTAATCGGCGCATGCGCAGAAGCAACAAGTGCACTAGAAATAAGAAATAGAGATATAGGATGTCAGCTAACGCTTTCCCAAGAGGGAACCCGCAATATAGTAGTATTAAATATATGGTTCCATATAAGTTCGAATAGGTATGCTTTAATAGTGCGTTCCACTTGACGTGTTTTCTAGATATAATTAATGTGTATCTTTAATTAATTATAATATTTATAATGTATATGATTATATAATTAATTATAATTAATGATTTAAAAGACAGGTATATACACGAAAATAAAGTGACGACATAAATTAATGCTAGGATTTTTATAGATTTTTAGGTGCAACATCTATTGTAATGATAAGTGCCACACTTAAAAACAAATCTGGCGATTTATTTAAAACTTCTAAAGTATTCGTTAGAATGCGCATAGGACATATATCCTCTATGAACACACAAGAATTTGTTGTCCTATTAGAGACTATCCTTAGGCCATCCACGATGTACAAGGTGGTTCAAATTGGTATATTTTTTAGGGGTGAAAAGGCGGGTGGGTCTGCCATAGAACAAATCTGATCGACGAATCTTTTTTTCGAGAAAATAACAGTGACGAAAACTGCTACTTTCTATTTCTTACCTCTTTTGAGCTACAAGGCATTTTTCAAAACCGAGTGATAATAATGTGTACATAACATCAAGGAAATAGTTGTCGTTGTGAAGTGTTTTAGGTTAGGGTTAAGGGAGTGAATTGATGAGTCAAGTTTCAGGTCTAGATAACAAGTGCTTTATTCATTAGCTCCTACTCTAACGTTGGTATCAACATCGGTGCATGCAGTGTTGCCAACCTTAACATCTCTCTTTTTTTATATATATATACTTATCACAGTCATTATGTAATGGTTTACAACATTAAACATATAATATGTGTAAAGACAATATGTATAGCACTAACAGACAAGACAATATATATATAGCACTAACATAAATTTATTACTATTTAAAAACAATATGTATGGCACATTTCACAAAACAAGGTATCCGGTGTTGCTTGACTGAATACTGTATTCAATCAAAACTGCCAAATCTTAATCGAACAATTGCATTCAGTTAATGCTGTCAATGTCGTCAGAATCCAAGAGATATTCTGTATATCTGCTAGGTTTTCATATTTCTCGGCTTACTCGGCTTCTCGTTGATCTTACGTTACTTAGACTATTTCTGTCGACATTCACAGCGGGCTCGTCTAGACTCCTACTACTACTAGGAACGATCAACTGACTAGAAATTGTATTTTCTTTGAAATTACATAAATCGTCATGTGTTTGTTCTATACGAGTTGTCACACTCTCGTCCTCTCCCCTATTTTTATTAAGACTTACATCTTCTTCCGAAGCATCAAAAAATTGCTCATCGTCATTTAAATTTCCATACACCTTCACTACTATTAAATTACTATAATTGGTAGAGACGTCTTTCGAAGCTTCGTTAGTCCGTTTTTTGTTTTCACTACAACTACTTGTACTCTCCCTTATAAACCTCCTATTCCTAACCAAGCTACTCCCATTCTCTAACAATAGTTTATAAGATCTTATTCCTACCCTTTCCACAATAGTGGCTTTGCTCCAATCAGCATTAGGCTGAGTCTGAACCCAGACTTTATCTGCCTTTTTAAAGGTTTTAAAGTCTTACATTTTCTATCATAATAGTGTTTTTGAACAGTTTTAGATTTATTGATAAACTTATCATATTTTTGCTTACTAAAATTACGGAATGGTTTAACATTAGGCTTAGGCAACAAATCTCTTAAGTGTCTATTCATTAGGATGTTCGCAGGAGAATGAATTCCGTCAACTGGTGTATTTCTAAGATCTAAAAGTGCTAAGAATGGATCTTTATTATCCGCGATTGCCTTTTTTAAAGTTTTCTTAACTGTTTGGATAAATCTTTCGACTTGACCATTTGATTGTGGATAACATGGTGAAGATTTTATATGTTTAAACTTCCAGTTGTCTGAAAACTCTCCGAACTTATAACTACTGAACTCTGGACCATTATCTGTAACCAAGCAATTTGGAATGCCTTGTCTTGAAAAAATTTATTTTAAACACAATATCACATTTTCGCTACTAGAATCCCTATGCAAATTTACCATCTCAAAAAGCTTAGAATAGTAATCCACCAATAAGAGATATTTTTCGTTATACAAATGAAATAAATCACAGCCAACTTTGTGCCAAGGCAATTTTACAACGTCATGAGGAATCATAGGCTCCGGAGTTTGAGAATTTTGAAATGTTTGACAGATGTTGCAGGCTAGTATCATATCCTGAATTTCCTTGTTCATTCCCTGCCAGTAAAATGACAGATTGGCTTTTTCAATGCTCTTTCTAATACCCAAATGGCTATTACAATGCAGTTTCGACAAGATTTCCTTTCTGAGTTTAGTTGGAACAATGATTTTAGTATCTCTATAAAGTAAACCGTTAGCCTCTGATATTTCATGCTTAAATCTAAAGTAAAATTTAATATTGTCGGGAACTTGTTTTAATTTAGTTGGCCAGCCTTGTTCAACTTGTTTTTTAAAGAAATCAAAGCTGCATCAGTTCTAGTTTCCTCCAAAAATTCCTCTCTTTTTTCTTTCGTCGCATTTAAATTCATCTCAATCAGACAAATCTGTGCATCCATCTCAATGTCAATATTTTCATCAAATTTTTTATTAATATACGCTCTAGAAAGTGTATCTGCAAGAATTAGTTGTTTACCTGGTTTGTAAATTAACTGAAAGTCATACTTTCGTAATTGAACTATAATTCTTTGTAACCTTGCAGGACATGAGTTTACTGGTTTATTTATTATTGATACTAGAGGTTTGTGGTCTGTCTTCACAGTAAATTTTCTTGAAAAAAGTACATACTGAGAAAAATGTATTACTCCGAACCAAACCGCCAACAATTCCTTTTCTATCTGCGAATACCTTGTTTGAGGATCAGTCAAAGCACGTGAAGCATGGGCGCAAGGTCGGCCCTCCTGCATCAAAACCGTCCCCATGCCACTCTTTGAGCTATCCACCGAAATAGTTACCGGCTGATTCGGATCAAAAAATTTTAAACACGGGCTTTTGCATAAACTATCTTTTAAGTCATTGAACGCTTTTTCTTGTTTTAATTTCCAGTCAAAAATACTATCTTTTTTGATGAGTTCCCTAAGTGGTGCAGTACTTTCACTCAAGTTCGGTATAAATCTTCCTAAGTGACTAGACCTAGAAATCTTTGTATTTCACCCACGTTCGTAGGAGTAGGCATACTTTTAATGGCCTCTACCTTTAATTCGTCCGGTTTTAACCCCTCGGAAGTAACTCTATACCCCATGTATTTTACTTCACTTAGACCCAACCTATATTTTCCTTTATTAAATCTTAGATTGTAATCTGAGGCTCTTTTTAAGACTTCCCTTAGTTTTTTGTCATGTTCTACTTTATCTTTTGCACTTATTATTAAATCATCAATGAAAATTTTTACCCCCTTAATATCCTCGAATATTTCTGACATTCTTTCTTGATATACCTCTGGTGTGCTCGTTAGACCGTATGGTAACCTTAAAAATCTATATCTACCGAAAATTGTTGAGAAGGTACATAGTTTTGAACTCTCCCTATCAAGGGGTACCTGTAAAAAACCTTGAGTACAGTCCGACGTACTGAAATACTTTGCGCCAGCAAATTCCTCCGTCAATTCCTCTAAGGTAGGCAGTTTAAAGAAGTGTCTTTTTACTGATAAGTTTAAATCTTTTGGATCAAGGCACAGTCTAAGTTGACCATTACTTTTACGAACTATAACTAAGGGATGCACCCAATCTGCACTTTCAGTGTCTTTTACTATAATTTTTTCTTTTTCCAAAGCTTCTAAAGCTATTTTTAAATCGTCCCTAATCGCAAAAGGAATACTACGAGCAGGGCAGGCTACTGGGACTGCGTCCTCTTTAAATTCTATGTGATATGGCTTTTCTAAACAACCTATACCTTGAAATAGATGCCCAAATTCGTCAAACACAGACAAACTATCTGATTTTTTTATATCCATATTGTCTACTCTTTTAATTAGATTCAGCTCAAGACACGATTTGAGACCAAGAATGGCACAACTCTTATTCTTAACTACATAAAATAAAATCTCTTGTCTCTTACTTTTTAACTGACCAGCCAATCTGCATTCTCCAACTACCGAAATTTTATCATTAGTATAAGTATTTAACTTTACCTGTGTTGGTTTAATTTTCCCAAAGTCATAATTTATCGACCTCAAAATATGTTCAGGAATGACATTCGCCATCGCACCCGTATCTATCTTAAATCGTACTTGGTGACCATTTGTCTCCATCCTCACGAACCATGAATCCTCAGTCGTTGCTCCATTGCCTCCCACTACATCTATGGTGATGGTATCTAGAAATATAAAATTATTTGCAGTATCAAGCTTATTACTAACATGAACGTTATCATTTATGCAATATACATGCTTAGATCTTTTCTTATTCTTACAACAACTAGAAAAATGATTGGTCTTATTACAATTTGAACAAATTTTCCTATAAGCTGGACATTTGCCCTTAAGATGGGAATATGAACATTTCTGACAGGGTGTTTTTTGAGAATTTCTTGTTTTGGTGTAATTCTGACTCTTTCCGCTGAATGTTTCGTCTGGGCCCCAGAAGACTTGGAATGTCCCCCACTCTGCTTGAGCTGATCAACTGAAAGAGAATTACGATGGTAGTGATAAATTTGTTCTTTTCTCGAACGCTTTCTGTGGCGATGCAGATTTTTACAGCATCCGCCAAGGTTTCGACATCCTCCTGGAGTAGCTTCTCTCGGAGTTTCTCAGAAAGAATGCCGCAAATCAGCACATCCTTGACCAGGCTCTCACGCAGATCACCGAACTCACAAGATAACGATAAATTTTTCATCTCTATAATGTATTGCTCAATGGTTTGATACTCATTTTGTTTGCAGGTTAAAAATTTATGACGCTCATAAGTTAGATTCTTTTTAGGACTGAAATGTTTTTCGAATTTTTCGATTAACGTTTTAATTTTGTCCCTTTCTCCCTCAACAAACTCAAATGTATTGTAAATTCTCATACCTTCATCCCCAATCAATGTCAGAAGTTGGGCACATTGCGTAATATCTTCTTTCTTAGAAATTTCCGTGACCAAAAGGTACGTTTGGAACCGTTGCTTCCAGAATCTCCAGTTTTCACTG
Source organism: Monochamus alternatus (assembly GCA_037114965.1). Classification (NCBI taxonomy): domain Eukaryota; kingdom Metazoa; phylum Arthropoda; class Insecta; order Coleoptera; family Cerambycidae; genus Monochamus; species Monochamus alternatus. The sequence continues at coordinate 666,061 of CM073432.1, read as the reverse complement.
AGATTACCAGTCATCACCATGGGTGGCACGCCCTTATAATCCATGTTCAATCTTCGAAGGCTTCTTTTACCAGGAAGATCAAAGTTTTCCACGGAATTATTCTTCACGTCTCTTGGATTACTTCGAACCACGTATAGGCTTGGCAAATTTTTTCCAAAAAAGTCGAGGATTGCCCGGATGATCGCAAATTTATCTTCCCTCGTCTTTACTTTGCAGTGTTGCCAACCTTAACAGTCGTCACTTCAGGATATTCATATAATACATCCATTATGTATATAAAAATATGTACCTACGTTCCAGCGTTGAGTGAATAATAAACTTATTCACTCAACGGTTCCAGTTAGGCAATCCATATGCCTACGATTAACAGTGAAAATATACGTCGCATTAAGGATATTCATGTAATATCCATTGTGGACATACAAATATGTATGTTATTCCATTTAGAATGCCCATAAGACGTCCACTATGAACAGTATAATGCACGTCCCTTTAGGATATCCATGTAATATCCTTTGGGAACATAAGAATATGTATATTTCTATATGTGGAGTGTCCATAAAGAACGTCCACAATGAACAGAATAAATGCACATCCCTCAAGGATATGTAGTATGTTCCACATATAGAATAGGATGTCCACTAATAATCGTATAAATGCACGTAATAGTCGTTAGGATATTCATATACCCAGACAGCACGGAGACGTCTCAAAGATGTCCGATCAAGATGTGTCAGACATCTTATGGACGTACATTGTCGCCATTAGTTAATTTTAAAGACGTCTTTAAGACGAACAATGTTACAAAACACACTATCTTTAAAACATATTTTCCACTGCATTTTTAAGATATCTTCACTAAGACATATTTAAGACATATTGGAAGAGGGTTATAAATTAAAATAAAATTCTGTTTTCAGATACACCTATTTATTTTTATTTAAAATTTTTTTAAGCTGGATGCCCTCCTGTCGGACGCCCTCCGAAGCCAAACTTGAAAGGCACATTCCGTTTCCTTTTGGGATTTTCCGCCAGCCAGTTCGACAGATCCTAAAATAATTTTTATAAACAATTAATATAACAAGAAAACAGAAATAGTGCCTATGCCCTAAAAAGAAACGACGAAGCAGCTACAGACATCGATCTTTCGGAGGTTTTGTTCCTCATCAGTGTAGCGTAGCCGATAACAAATATGGAACAAAAACTTAATGATCCAGATCTGTACTATCCTAGATCCTAGTTATCAGTTACGCTACACTGATGAGGAACAAAACCTCCGAAAGATCGATGTCTGTAGCTGCTTCGTCGTTTCTTTTTAGGGCATAGGCACTATTTCTGTTTTCTTGTTTGATACATTAGCCCTACGACAAATCCTTTCCTTTGTATAATTAATATAATTTATATACCCAATAGTGATCAGTATATAGTGTAAATGTCATATATTTTCAATTTAAAAAAGTATCATTCAACAGACAAAAAAAAAACAAGATGATTTAAAATCTTGGAGGCATCAAATACTGATATTTTTAAAATCAAAGAGGTTACTATGAAATTTGAGATGAATTTAACTCCAGATTCTAAAATTATAAAAAAAATCACATACTTATCAACAGTTTGGCGAGCTTTAAAGTGTGGAACGGCCTTTTCCCTTTTCTTCCCAACCAGCTGTATTTCAGGGTTTGGCTGTTTGTTAAAATTAAATTGAGCATGGTCATAAGCAGAGGATCCTCCTAATTTATGTAGCTCCTTAACCTTAAAAAATAGTAAATCAAAATTATACCTTTATTTTTATAAGTACACTGTTTATTTTATTAAGTCTAACATTAAAACCTGCATTTTTTTTTTCTGCCTAATATACAGGGATGAACTAAGGCAGGTTTGTAATTACTCAATTTTCTCAACAGAAGATACCATAAAATATTGTTATGGTCCATTTTTTTGTTTGAATAATAGTCTAATAATATGTAATTTCCAAGTTTGATCATGCTTAAATACTAAACAATTCTACATATGTCTAAAACCAAAATCACATGAAATACACAGTATGTAAACATTTAGAACATAGTTTTTATTGTCAATACTGTATGATAATTTAAGGACGTACTTTACACAATGGTTTCAAAGGCAGTGTTCTCGAGAAACCTCCTATGTACTTTATTGTATGAGTATACATTTGCCACACTATATTGTAAAATGTGAAAATTTAATTAATGTGCAGTTATAGCGGAAGATTACCTACCTAACCAATCTCAAAATAAAAATGACATTCTATAGTATAGTGCCATCCAGACATGGTTAAAATCAGATAAATTTAGTTTTTTAAATATAGGAAAATGATTTGGCTGCAGCTTTTTTATAGGATATCCCTTTTAGTTGAAGATAAAGAATACTTACAGCATTTTCAAATTCTTGTTCATTTTCCAATAGTTGTTCTAAATGTTGAAACTCCTCATCAGTATCAATTGGAAAGTTAATTCCTGGTGTCTTGAAAAATCTATGCTCAGCATTATCTTGATTCCCTGCAACTTGTCTTGTGTTTTTTATCTCCTTAACCTCAGTGAGTATGTCTGTTAGAAGGCCTCTTAAAATATGATTTTGCTGAATTAATGTTTTATAATGCTTATCTGAAAATATAAAAGAATGGACCACATGTACTAAAGCGATTGATATATTCTTTTAAATACTTTGCATGTTATAACAATGTTATTTATTTATAAAATAGACCTCATAGTACCTTTTTCTTTGCAACTTTTGCATTCCGTATTTCTCTCTATGCCTGTGTTACTAGTTGTAGGCTGTTCGCCATTATCTATTACACAAGTTTCGTTTCCTCTAAATTCTTCAAACATATCTGCCTCCACGTTGATGGAATTCCTCTTTTGTTCATTTTCTGGATTCTCTAAATAAATTTACATTGATATTAGATACAAATTACAGTGACAATACCAGAAGCCATATTAAGTAAATTGACATGTTTCTAACTTTATACCCTATGCTGAAATTATTATCTTACATAGTAAAAAAGTCTATATTATGTAAAACTTACCAATTTTTTTTAAATCTTTTAATTTTAGGAGGAAGAGATAATAAGATACTTTCATTCAAAGAATCATCACTGCTGGATAAGAGTTTTTGAACTCGTTTTCTTTTGGCATCATCTTCGTCAGATGCATTAAGATCACTAGTTTCCTCCGCAATCTTAGCCTTGTTTCTCGCAATTGTATAGTCACCTAGAAAACCAATAAATGAACCTAGCATGTTTGCAACATTTCAGAAAAAATAAATACCACGTCCGTATTTACTAATTTTCTTTTACATTTTTTGATCTTAAAAAATATTACATTGTTATTTTACCCCTTTGAATAGAACATCCTCTAGGCAATATATTTTCTGGAAGGATTAAATATTTACTTACTATAAGTAGCATTCCGGAAAATTTTTACTTTGTGTTGGCCAGCAGGTGTTTAGTGGTTCACATTTTCTTATGGCAGTGATCATTTTTGACTGTGGAAACGATGGCCAGTGACAGAAGTCACCTTGTATCCATATTGATGGTACTGCTTCCACAGTGCCATCATCTACAAATTGAAGAACAGTCCACGTTGTGGTCTGGTCATCCATTTGTCAATCTTTATTTCTGAATATACAAAACGTATACAAGCAGCAGCTGATAAAAAAAATAATTAAGTATCAAGTGATACAGAATGAAAACCATACCCCCTCCTATACTACTGATGTCTCGATATAATTAATAAACATTGCAAATGACTATAAAATATAAGCAAACATTATATAAAATACATAACCAGATCAGAGAATCAGATCTGTAATTAATTTCACATTTTGTTAATTAAATACATTCTATTAACATATATATATATACATGCAAAGAAAATTACAAAAATTAATAGAAATAACTCCACCACACCACCATCTAATATTATAAATTTATAAATTCGATAAAAATGTTACTTAGTTAATTATGAATACAACAGAATATCAATTCAATTACAATCTAGCTTATGAACAATGCAACAATGGGAACATTACACACCTTTCCTCAGAATTTAAACATATACATTTATACCCAACATTTTTTATGTCAAATATTTCAATAGTATCAATTATTACAATTTGTTCTAAAGATACCCAGTTCTGATGACTCACAAGGGGAAGAATAAAAAGATATATTTTTGGAATATCTTCTACCAAAGATGTAAGAATCATCACCAGAAACTCCAAAATTAATAATTTGTATAATGTCGCCAGTTTTCATAACACAAGTGTTATTAGGAGGTTCAATTTTTAATGAAAATGTAGGAAAAACAGCTGTCTTATATTGTTTAGATAATTCTACATTATTAACTAGTGCTGATTTTTAAAAATTGGATAATTTTCTGAAACACTTTGACATTGTTGAAATCTTATCTTTTCACTGTATCTTGTAACGATTTGTTGCAACGGTCTTTCACTTTTACGAACAAATTTTAGTATATTTTGTAAAAAATTTTCAAAAGGAAAGGCGCTAAATTCGTCTACAGGGCCATGATATCTCACATCTTCAGTTAAGTGTAACAAGTTATGGACATTATGTGATATATTTTCTGCACCATACAAAGTTTTAAAACTTTCAACAAAATATTCCAACAATTTCATAACATAATCTAAAAGATAAACATATTTAAAACTTGAAAGAATAGTCATTGCAACATGAAGCGACAAAAAATTTATGTACCAGTCAACTCAATTTTTTCTGTAAAACTACAGCACCGGTATAAAATAAAAATTGCCTAAACTCCGTAGCTTTCCATCTCTTTAAATCATCTAAACTACGAGGTTTTCTATTAAATTCCAATGGCATTTGATGTGAAATATCAACCAACGATTTTGATATGCTAGATACTTTGGAAAATGATATTTTTGTTGACGGTTTACCATAACACCAGAGATATAACAATTTTTTAGTAACACCCAGGCAAACTAAATGCATATAGTCCAGTGGAAAATTGCTAATCATGTCTATTTTGGGAATTTTTTCCAAAAGCGACTCACCAATGTGATGATCTTCTTGTACCCGACTCCTGAACTCAGCATCATTTCGAACACGCAAATTTCTAAATGAAAAAGATAGATAATATGAATGACAAAAGTAGTGGAGCTGAAGCTTTTCGCTTTGATTATTTCGAGGAAATGAATGATATTCGTGGAAAAAAACCAAATGTTCGACCAGTTGCAATTGCTTCAACAAGCCGTCAGTCAGGTAAACAGGTTTTGATAAGTACCTATCGATTATTTATATTCTTTATACATATTGTGCAGGTATTTTAAATAATTTTTCGATGTTAGTTATTACTATTATCAGTTCTTTTGACAATTTTCTTTCTAATAGGTATATTTTTTAGACATATCAAATGATTTACAAGATACTAATGAAGAGGAGCCACCAAAAAAGAAAATTAACAGAGATATAGACAAATGGAGAAATTTTTTTAAAGAAGAAGCTTTGTGCAGAGAAAATGCAAGAGAGCAGCGTCATCAACAAAGACTTAATGAACAACGAGCAACAAGGGAAGTATTCAAGGAGGTGATGGAAAAGCTTATTGATAAACTTTAATACGTAGTATATTTTAAACAGGAATAGAATTCATTTTTTTATTTTAAGTTCCTAAATTTGGTTTAAATAAAATACTTAAACATTGTATTACATCTTTATTTAATAAAATCTGGTGACAACACACACTTCATATATTCTCTGTTAACACTTCACAAAGCTGATCTCTAAAGTCCCATCCCCCACTTCACCTCTTTCATCTTCATCAAAGTCATTATTTTCGAGAATGTCATTTCTTCCTTCTTCGGTGTATTGATTTATTAAAATATCACAACTATTTAAACATATATTATGCAGAACACAGCACGCTAAAACTGTGGCTGGTATTAAATCTACTCTATACATATCAAGATACTTCAGCCCTCTAAATCTACCAAACAATAAAGCAAATGATCTTTCAATGGTTTGTCTAGTTTGGGAAATTTTTAAATTAAACATACGTTTTTGGTGATTTAGATTACCATTATCTATATATGGTGGAATGCACTATGCTAACACAGGATATGCTTTATCTCCAACAATGAATTCGTTATTAGGGAAATAATGTTCACGATTTCTCTGAACGTCTTTATAAAAATCTGAATTCTTAAAAATACGAGTATCACTGACATACCCAGCCATCCCACATAAATATTTATATATTTTAGTCCAGAATCACATATTGCTTGTAGTGTTATAGCATCATTCCATTTTCGAGTTATGTATACTTCAGGGTTTTCAAGCGGAGCTTTAATAGGTATGAATGTGCCATCAATTGCACCTATAACATTTGGTACACCTGCTATGGTAAAGAAGGATCTTCCGATTGTATTAATTTGTTGATGATTAGGCCATTTTATTACAGAAGTTGCTATTTTATTTAATATTCTAATCGTTCTCACAAAAGCAGCTGATAGCGACGACTTGCCCATATCAAAACGGTCACATACAGATCTGTAAGTGATATTTTATAAGTAACAAATGTTTATAACTCTATAAGTACCCACTTACCTATACGAGTCCGGAGTAGCTAACAACCAAATAATTGACAGTAACTGTTTCTCTACCGGGTGTTCCCTCTAAGACTTTCAGTGCGAATATCTCAGAAACCATCATAGCCAGTGCGACGAAATTTGGTATACAGACACTAGATGGCGCGTAGAATCTGATGATAACATCAATTTTTATACAGGGTGTTCCATTTTCCAAGAAATCGATTTAATTTTGATTTTTTGGTTGTCAACCCTGCTAAAACTTATGTTTAAATTGAAATATACTTAATTATGAACACATTCTGATAAATAGACATTCAAAAATTTCAAAATTTAACATAAAAAACGCCTCCAAAAAGTACCCAAATTTCATTGTTTTGTCATGTAAAATGTGTATAGCCTTGAGCCAGACTTACACAGAAGAAACTAACATCGGTGAACGTCAAAACTATTAATTGTCATTGAATTGTCAAATATTAATGGCATGAAGTATTTTATTTTACATAAATAACGCTAAATAATGGATTTAATGCAATTTACGTATGCACAATGGTGTTATTGAGACTTGTCGATAAAAATTTAGATTTGAGTTGAGGCTTTTGGAGCATTGTGGTCGCCGTGCCGGCGCAGTCTACCGCTACAGCTAGAGTTACAGCGTGAAGATTGTGTAAAATATCTGTGAAAATTTTTAAATTATTCCATTATAATGTAATAAAACTTCAGTAAATTGTTTTTTTATGTTACTACAGTGTACAATAATAATTAGGTACACGTATTTTTTATGACAAAATAATTTACAAAATTGTGTAAGTACTTAAAGAATATCCCTGTTTTCCAACTGCTGTAATAATTATTGATTAGTTATTTAGCAACAAATAAATTCAAACAAAACCATTTCTAAAACTTTTAATATGATGTGAACGTGTTTGTCGTTGAAAGTCAGATCTGAACCTACCCTAGCCCCGCAAAAGAAAATATTACGAAAGCATAACCTAGAAATGATTGATTCTTGTATCCACATATTTCAGCACTACTTATGTACTTATGTTTAAGAAGAACTCTACATCTGTAAAATAGTAAACAATGAACTACAATTTTTGTATTTCATGATACAGAACTGAAATAAAGCAACTGGTTTTTGCTAGGAAGAATCACCTGCAAATGTACTGTACCCAGTAGGTAGGTACCTATCAAACAGTCGTTTAAAGCTAGATAATAATTTGTAATTATTGTTTTTATCTTTCAGTTATGTGTGTACAGTGCCACAAATTACATTAAAGCAGACACCAGAAAGAATAAGCGAAAAATATTACGGACATTTTCTTGGAAATAATTCTAAACATAGAATGATGGGTAATATTATAAAGAAGTCTGTAACTCACATTCTTTGAAGAGTATTCTATAAGACATTAAATTCAGTTGTCTGTCGTGGGTTTTAAAATTTCTAAACGAATAAAATTAAGAAAAATAAACTAATTTCATAATTCTATGTACAGTATGAAAACATCTTGTTAGAATATCTTTAAAATGTTGAAAGCTAACTGTTGTTACAACATATACACAACATAACGTAATAAGGTAGGTATTGAACGATGAAACGGCAAGATTTGTTTCTAATCGTACATGCATGAACATTCCTCAGATTGAACGTTGCTCTGTAAAAGAAATTAGAATACAGAACAAGTGTTTAATATAAAATCAGATGTAATAATGTAAATTTATTTTATTGTTAATTAATCAAGAATTCATTTAAAGCTAGACAGTAATTTGTAATTATTGTTTTTATCTTTCAGGTATGTGTGTAGTGCCACAAATTACATTGAAACAAAACGATTCGTAAAATAGGACACCAAACAGAATGAACGGAAAATATTGCACAGATATTTTGTTAGAATTAATTTTACACATGGAATGGTGGATAATATTAAGAAGTCTCCTAACTCACATTGGAGAGTATTTTACAAAAGAACAAAATTTTCAAAAAAGACCAAAGGAGTGATTTTTTATATTTTATTATAGCTATGATTCAGTTGTAACCAGCATAATTTTAATTAAAAAGTAATATGTACCTACATTGTGGCTTATTTTTTAAATATTAACTAAATTGAATAACTTGATCCTTCATCTTTAAATATTAATTAATTTTATATTACTTATTTCTGAAACATTTCTGTTTAATAATTTGAGTAGAATAAAAAACAACAAATACAGACTTCAATTTATTAACAATAAAATAAAATTACATTAAGTATCTACACTATTACATCTGATTTTATATTAAACACTTGTTCTGTATTCTAATTTCTTTTACAGAGCAACGTTCAATCTGAGGAATGTTCATGCATGTACGATTAGAAACAAATCTTGCCGTTTCATCGTTCAATACCTACCTTATTACGTTATGTTGTGTATATGTTGTAACAACAGTTAGTTTTCAACATTTTAAAGATATTCTAACAAGATGTTTTCATACTGTACATAGAATTATGAAATTAGTTTATTTTTCTTAATTTTATTCGTTTAGACATTTTAAAACGCACGACAGACAACTGAATTTAATGTCTTATAGAATACTCTTCAAAGAATGTGAGTTACAGACTTCTTTATAATATTATCCATCATTCCATGTTTAGAATTCTTTCCAAGAAAATGTACATAATATTTTTCGCTTATTCTTTCTGGTGTCTGTTTTAATGTAATTTGTGGCACTGCACACACATAACTGAAAGATAAAAACAAATACAACAACAATTACAAATTATTATCTAGCTTTAAACGACTATTTGATAGGTACCTACCTACTGGGTATAGTACATTTGCAGGTGATTCTTCCTAGCAAAAACCAGTTGCTTTATTTCAGTTCTGTATCATGAAATACAGAAATTGTAGTTCACTGTTTACTATTTTACAGATGTAGAGTTCTTCTTAAACATAAGTACATAAGTAAAGTGCTGAAATATGTGGATACAAGAATCAATCATTTCTAGGTTATGCTTTCGTAATATTTTCTTTTGCGGGGCTAGGGTAGGTTCAGATCTGACTTTCAACGACAAACACGTTCACATCATATTAAAAGTTTTAGAAATGGTTTTGTTTGAATTTATTTGTTGCTAAATAACTAATCAATAATTATTACAGCAGTTGGAAAACAGGGATATTCTTTAAGTACTTACACAATTTTGTAAATTATTTTGTCATAAAAAATACGTGTACCTAATTATTATTGTACACTGTAGTAACATAAAAAAACAATTTACTGAAGTTTTATTACATTATAATGGAATAATTTAAAAATTTTCACAGATATTTTACACAATCTTCACGCTGTAACTCTAGCTGTAGCGGTAGACTACGTCGGCACGGCGACCACAATGCTCCAAAAGCCTCAACTCAAATCTAAATTTGTATCGACAAGTCTCAATAACACCATTGTGCATACGTAAATTGCATTAAATCCATTATTTAGCGTTATTTATGTAAAATAAAATACTTCATGCCATTAATATTTGACAATTCAATGACAATTAATAGTTTTGACGTTCACCGATGTTAGTTTCTTCTGTGTAAGTCTGGCTCAAGGCTATACACATTTTACATGACAAAACAATGAAATTTGGGTACTTTTTGGAGGCGTTTTTTTATGTTAAATTTTGAAATTTTTGAATGTCTATTTATCAGAATGTGTTCATAATTAAGTATATTTCAATTTAAACATAAGTTTTAGCAGGGTTAACAACCAAAAAATCAAAATTAAATCGATTTCTTGGAAAATGGAACACCCTGTATAAAAATTGATGTTATCATCAGATTCTACGCGCCATCTAGTGTCTGTATACCAAATTTCGTCGCACTGGCTATGATGGTTTCTGAGATATTCGCACTGAAAGTCTTAGAGGGAACACCCGGTATATTTATTGTTTGTCTCCCCAAAAAAGTCTGTCTTTTTAAGAGGGGCCCTATAAGAGATAGAAGTGTACTATAAGCTTCAAAAGTAAGCCGAAAGTGACTTTGAAATTGCTGCCTACTGTAGTTTGAAATTGTTCTTTCCAAGTAGTTATGAATCCGGATAGGTTTAAGGTTAAATAAGTTTCTTTTCCGTTTTAAAACAAATAATATTATTTGTTCATTTTCATCCTCGCTTGTTTCCTCATCAGAGGATTCTTCTTGTAATAATAAATGGTTTATGGCGTAAAGAATTTGAGCAACTAGATTTCTCTTTGTTTCTGTTAATCTTGACATCAGGGACATTCTTCAACTTGCATAACAGAATTGAAATATATAATATACACAAATACTTCTATTGAGGATGTATAATATGTAGTTATACTTCATATGGTTATACAAATTTATAAGCTGTGATAAAAGTAATCTGCTGTCAGTACGTGGTCAGTATTATATTTTCTATGTCTGCTGACTTTGCTGTGTAACATAACAAAAACACAGCTTACAAAAACAAATTCATATGCGCGCGGAAAACCAGATCCTGCCACCCTACATTCCAGAACGCACTGGTTGATAAAATCACTCGAAGTGTGATTACGTCACATCGCCCAGTTGTAAATCACTTCCCCATCACCCTATATTTCAGAACGCAGCCCTGTGCATAAGGAACATCACAATCACGGAACACGCTAGAGCAGGCGGCAGGCGGAACACGAACAAGATGGGAAAATGAGAGAGAAAGAAATAATACTCCAACCGGTTGTGTCTCGTCTGTCGTGTGTGTCAAACAAAGATGGCAATAAATAAGTAAAATATGGATATTGTTTGCAAGTGGTAATAATAGGCACGTAGGCCTTTAATATATTATTTAATTTAATAAAATTATTAATATAATAAATATAGTAGGGGTAAAAAGGGAACAATAATTATAATAGATATGTTTTTTCTGCAGAACAAATTTTATAAAAATTGTTATGCATACCTATCATAATAATTATGAAAAATAGGTTCGAAAAAGGCAAAAATTTAAACGAAATTATACGAATTATAGAAGAAAATTAGGTTTACATTAGAGGCATTTGAAAGATGTCTTAAAGATGTTGATGGAAATTATTCATAAGATATCTTAAAAATGACATCTTGCAGATGTCTTTTTTAAGTCTTTAGGCGTTCAGACATAATGCGGACTTAAAAACGACGTGTTTAAGACAAAGTGTGCTGTCTGGGTAATAGTAATTAGGAACATAAAAACATGTATGTCTATTTCGAGTGTCCATAGAACGGCCACGATGAACAGTAAATGCAACTCCCTAAAGGATGTTCATGTAATATCCTTGGCGAACATAAAAATATGTATGATCCATTTAGAGAGTCCATAGAACGTACAAGATGAACACTATAAATGCACGTCCCTAAAGGATATTCACGCAATATCCATGGCAAACATAAAAATATGTATGTTCCAGTTAGAATATCCATAAGACGTCCACTATGAACAGTATAAATGCACGTCCCTAAAGGATATTCATATAAAAACTAATTGGGAACATAAAAATAATTATGGTCTATTTAGAGTGTCCATAGGGCGCCCACGATGAACAGTAAATGCAACTCTCTAAAAGATGTTCATGTAATATCCATGGCAAACATAAAAATATGTACGTTCCACTTAGAATAAGACGTCCACGATGAACAGTATAATGCACGTCCCTTTAGGATATTCATGTAATATCCTTTGGGAACATAAAAATAATTATGGTCTATTTAGAGTGTCTATAGAACGTACAAGAGTAATTTTTCTTAAGTTTTATTGGGTTTTTGCCACACTTCTGAAAAATAAAAAAAATTTATTAAATAATCCCTTGCGCCAAACGGAACAGTCAAGGGTTATTTTTGAAACTAAGTTTGCCTAACCAAAAAATCTCACACTGAAAAAATCAGATAAGTAAAAAATAACAAAAATCACATCACTATCGCGCACTTCCGTAATATTGACGTTTCGAAAAACTCTCTGTTTTCGTTTTCAAAATAGTAGTATAAGAGTAACACTATAAATGCACATCCCTAAAGGATGTTCACGCAAAATCCATAGCCAACATAATATGTATGTTCCACATAGAATGTCCATAAGACGTCCACGATGAACAGTATAAATGCACGTCCCTATAGAATATTTGTGCAATATCCATTACAAACATAAAAATATGTACGTTCTTAAAAAAATGTCCACTGGACGTCCACGATGAACAGTATACATGCACGTCCCTTTAGGATATTTATGTAATATCTATTGTGAACATAAAATATGTATGTTCCATTTAAAGTGTCCATAGGACGTCCACGATAAACATTATAAATGTACATCCTTTCAAGATATTCTTTGGATGGATCTTTTACAAGCATAAAAATAAACACGTCGCAAATTATACTATATATATATATATATATATATATATATATATATATATATATATATATATATATATATATATGTTAATTCGTAGGCTTCCGCGGGTGTTATATGTGGTTGTAAAATTTCTCCGGGTTCTTCTCCGCGATGAATCTGCATGGTCTTCAAAAGAACCATTTGTTTGACAACGTTTCGGTAAAATCTCATTTACCATCTTCAGGTCTTCTTACTTCTGCTTCGCGTTACTACGTTCGGCTTACTGGAAGATGTTTGTCCACTTGGTGAGTTATATACTGTGCTTTCGTTCCGGTGTGTGGTTTTCTTCGCATGGCTGCGCGTCACGGGTCTTGCGTTTAATGGTGCTGTGGGTTCTTGTGTTCTGCTTGGCCTACTCTCACCGTTGCGTGTCACTGGTTTATTGATCTTCTTGATTCCCAGGACAGGTTTCCAAGCTGTTGGTAATCTTTGGGTATCGTCACGTGTATTGAGACGGACAAGAAGATTGGTAATATGCTACCATCAGCCAAAACAAACATTCCTCTAGAAGACCAAGGAGTATATGAAGTTCCTTGCGGAGGCTGTGAGAAGACGTACATTGGACAAACTAACAGAAGAATCCAAACCCGGAAAGAAGAACATCGGAATGCTGTTCAGAAAAATGAAAAAACTTCGTCATTAGCTCAACATGTAAAAGACACCGGCCACGAGATTGATTTCGATAATACCAAGGTATTAGCAAGAATGGAGCATAAGGCAAAAAGAATAATTAGAGAAGCCATCGAAATTGAAAAACATCCTCAAAATCTCAATACACGTGACGATACCCAAAGATTACCAACAGCTTGGAAACCTGTCCTGGGAATCAAGAAGATCAATAAACCAGTGACACGCAACGGTGAGAGTAGGCCAAGCAGAACACAAGAACCCACAGCACCATTAAACGCAAGACCCGTGACGCGCAGCCATGCGAAGAAAACCACACACCGGAACGAAAGCACAGTATATAACTCACCAAGTGGACAAACATCTTCCAGTAAGCCGAACGTAGTAACGCGAAGCAGAAGTAAGAAGACCTGAAGATGGTAAATGAGATTTTACCGAAACGTTGTCAAACAAATGGTTCTTTTGAAGACCATGCAGATTCATCGCGGAGAAGAACCCGGAGAAATTTTACAACCATATATATATATATATATATATATATATATATATATATATTCTTGCTTATATTCTATTTCTTCGCTGTAACATATAGTTACAATGTTAGTCATTTTATCTTATGCTGAGACTTGCACTTATTTCTTTATATATAGAGTTCCAGATCTAGCTTAGCTTCAGTGTGAACTATACCTCTGTACCACTTACTTTGAATAAACGTCGTTCGATTCTATAAATGTATTAAGTTCTCGTTCGGTACATACTTAATTCGCATTAGAGAGTTCAAAGGTCATCCATGATGAACAGTAAATATGCACATCCCTTAAGGATGTTCGTAGGACATCCACAATGTACATAAATATTAATACGTCTTTTTGAGATATTCATGGGATATCCCCAACAAGCATAAAAATATGTATGTCCTTTGAGGATGTTCGTAGAACATCCACAATTATCATAATATTTTTTTATCCCAATAGGATATCCATCTCACATCCACAGTGGTTGTATTATAATTTACATCTTATTCGGATGGCCATATTACGTCCATTCATATATACTGGACGTCCATGGATGTCTCGGATCTTATGTGGACATCCTCTGGACATTGAATGCTACTAGGGTTTTATTAATCTCAATCTTTTTCGTAAGTCCCTTCTACTTATCCTTTTACATTTTGATAATTATTATACATTTTTGTAGTTTCCTGGCTGCTATACCTGGTTAATTAATTTTACAAGCCTATATATATATATATATATATATATATATATATATATATATATATATATATATATATTACTATTTATTCTGCGTCCGTACATTTTAAATTTACATATCATTCAGCGTCCACCACCTTTCTACGTCCATATACGAACGCAGAAAAAACATTCGTCTTTATTGCAATCGGCAATCGTCGCTGGATGATCACATTCCAACAGAAATTGTTGGAATGTGATTTAGATTAGTTTATTCCCATCTCTCATATTGTTTGAATTAGGTGCCCTTCCGCCATTTTTGTATAACAGTTTCCTTTTTTGTATAAAACTGACAGTTGTTAAAAAACATATATTAATCTATGTTGATATGAAGACGACCAATTAATAAACAAGCAATCTCTGAATATATAATCTTTTATTATCACTGCAATCCATCAGGTTATAGGCCCAGTGATACCGCAAAATAAAAAGATTTAAAAAAAGGTGAAAGTGTTGAGAGTAATATTTCTGTGAGAAATACCGTGCTTCCCGAAAACAACACAACACGTGCATATAACCTAGAAAAATGTCGAACGGCTCCGGGAACAATTCCATGCCGCATATTGAAAAACTGCAAGATCGTGAAAATTATAACACGTGGAAGTTTGCAATGGAAGCGTACTTACAACACGAGGATCTTTGGGACTGCATCGAGGCCCCACCGGGTAGTGAAGTATCAACTGATGTGAAACGTGTATCTCGTGCACATGCAAAAATAATTTTATCCTTGGACACAATCAACTACGTGCATGTACAAGAAGCCACAACTGCAGCTGAATGTTGGCAGAAATTGAAAACTGCGTTTGATGACACAGGACTAACCAGACGAGTTGGCCTTCTCCGTACACTCATTACCACACAGCTCACAAATTGTGCTTCAGTCAATGATTATGTGAATACCGTTGTCACAACAGCCCACAAGCTTAATGGGATTGGATTCAAGATAGGTGAGGAATGGGTAGGCACACTACTTCTAGCAGGACTACCAGAGGAGTACAAGCCTATGATAATGGGACTTGAAAGTTCTGGCACCCCAATCACAGGCAATGCCATTAAAACTAAGTTGCTCCAGGACGTCAAATGGGAACACCCTGACAATGACCGAAGTAATGAATTGGCCTTCTATTCCAAGGCACGCACTAAGCCACCTCACCGAAAACAAACTAAGAAAGGACCCCGATGCTTTGAATGTAATAAGCAAGGTCACATTGCAGCCGATTGCTGGAAGCGAAAAGGACGAGAACCTGGTGCACTTCAAGCTGCGACGGAGGAGTTAAATGCATTCTATGCGCTACATACCAGTCAAGCCAGCAGTCACAGTGACTGGATAATAGACTCTGGTGCCTCAGCACATATGTCTATGAATCGTGAATGGTTCAATGGGATAGACAAGCTACCAAATAAGCAGAACGTCTTTATGGCAAACAAGGAACATCTCCCCGTTGAAGGAAAAGGAAATGTAATCCTGCAAATAGGCAACAACAGAAATGATAACATCTGTGCGAAGGACGTACTTTACGTACCAGGTCTGTCTGCGAACCTGCTCTCCGTAAGTAAAATAGTAAAGACAGGTAACACGGTGATTTTTGATAGCGATGGCTGTAGAATCTTGGACAAATACAAGAAACCAATGGCCTCCGCAAGCTTGTCAAATGACACTTATAAATTGGATAGACCAGAGCAGCGAGCATTTCTCTCGACTAAAGCTATTGATGCGAGAATCTGGCACAGACGCCTTGGTCATATGAATGCCAGGTACATGGCAATCCTCAGGGACCAATCGGCCACAGGTATCAACTTTAAAACAGATGAACAAGAAGTTTGCTCAACCTGCACTAAGGGTAAGCAGAGCAAGCAACCTTTCGAGAGCAACAATAAACGAGCTGAAGGACTACTAGATCTAATTCACTCGGACCTGTGTGACCCTATGGAAAAACAATCCATCGGAGGAGCCCGCTACCTGCTTACTTTTATCGATGACTATTCCAGAAAGGTATTTGTCTATTTTTTAAGACATAAGGAACAAGTATTTGAAAAATTTGTTGAGTTTAAAACATTTATTGAGAGACAGACGAATCGACAAATTAAATGTCTCAGAACCGACAATGGTACCGAATATGTCAACCGTCGTATGCAGGAAATGCTACGTAAAGAAGGGATACGCCACCAGACAACCATCCCCTACAATCCCGAGCAAAGCGGTACAGGAGAGAGGATGAATCGCACTTTAATAGAAAAGGCAAAGTGCATGTTGGCAGATGCCAAATTAGACAAGAAATTTTGGACAGAAGCTGTCTCTACAGCAGCTCACATAGTGAACCGTGGCCCTAACAAGAAAATAAACAATCGTACACCAGAACAACTCTGGACAGGCTCGAAACCTGACATAAGCCATTTACGAATATTTGGATGCAAGGCCCTTACGCATGTACCATCCCAGCTTCGGAAGAAATGGGATCCGAAAAGCAAGGACTGCATTTTCCTCGGCTATTGTCAAGATTCGAAGGGATATCGACTATGGGATACCCAAACACAAAAGGTAATCAAAAGTCGTGACATTACATTTATTGAGCTTCCTAATTTACAGATAATACCAGGACCGTCCAAGCCAATGGTCACTACCCCAAGCCTATACTACCCCGAGTTGCAATTAAGTGAGGGCTTGCCAGAGAAACATGACGATTCTCCAGAAGAAGAAGCCGAAAAAAGCTCCGAAGAAGAAGAAACCGATGAAACACACCTAAATTCTGAGCCAAATCTTAGGAGATCCAGTAGACCACGAAAGCCAAGAATCCTTGACGACTATGTCGTTTATTCCGCAACAGTGAATACTGCCGATCCGACTACTTTCGAAGAAGCTCTTGATAGACCAGACGCTGATAAATGGATGGAAGCCATGGAACGTGAGATGAAATCGTTAATAAAAAACGACACTTGGTCTCTGCAAGAATTACCACCGGGCAAGCAAGCCATCCGATGCAAATGGGTTTTCAAAAGCAAATTAGATTCAACAAACAACACCATACGCCACAAGGCCAGGCTAGTAGCAAAGGGCTATGCACAAAAACGAGGACTTGATTATGAAGAAACCTATGCACCAGTGGTCCGATATTCTTCCATTCGACTTTTATTTGCACTGGCTGCTCAAAAGGACCTCACTGTACATCATATGGATGTTGTTACTGCTTTCCTTCATGGAGACCTTGACGAGGAAATTTATCTCCAGCAGCCCGAAGGATTTGAGCATACGCTTAAAGGAAGGACAAGTTTGTCGATTAAAGAAAGCAATTTATGGCCTAAAACAAGGAAGTCGAGCTTGGAACAACAAGTTGGACAAAACACTGAAAGGTATTGGCCTATTACAGTCTAATTATGATCAATGTATTTACTATTACCACCATGAAAATAGTATAATTATAGTCGCTGTGTATGTTGACGATTTACTAATATTTACCAACGACCAATGTTTACGACAACATGTAAAAAATGAGCTGGCTCAACCGTTTGAAATGAAGGACCTTGGCGAAGCTAGCAATTGCCTGGGAATTCGAATCACCAGAAACAACGACGAGGGTAAAATTTGGCTCGACCAATCACAGTATATTTTCCAGGTACTTGAAAAATTCAACATGACCAACTGCAATGCTGCCGTTACTCCCCTCGACCCAGGACAAATACTCAGTAAAGATATGTCTCCAAAGACACCCAAGGATATAGATGAAATGAAAAACGTTCCTTATCAGAATGCAGTAGGGTCAATCATGTATGCGTGTCAAGGTACAAGACCTGACCTAGCCCACGCAGTCGGGACGGTGAGCCGTTTTAATTCAAACCCTGGGAAGGAACACTGGACCGCAGTTAAGCGAATATTACGCTACCTAAAAGGAACGATTGATTTGAGATTGGAATTTCGTAAGGATGCTGAACGAAATATTATCGGTTATGCAGACGCAGATTGGGCCGCAGACATCGATGAACGAAGATCAACCACCGGATATGTCTTTACACTACAAGACGGCGCGATCAGCTGGAACAGCAAAAGGCAAGCAACTGTCGCCCTGTCAACAACTGAGGCCGAGTACATGGCCCTAACTAGTGCAACACAAGAGGTCATGTGGCTTCGAGGAATAGCAGGTGAAGTGGGTCTAGACATCACCAAACCAACTGTGATTTATTGTGATAATCGTGGCGCAATTGAAGTGCAAACGCGAATCATAGTGCGCGCACCAAACACATAGACACAAAGCATCATTTCGTGAAAGACAGAGTCAAAAATGGACAAATTACCTTGGTACACATTCCTACTTGTGAGATGCCGGCAGATATGTTAACGAAAGCTTTAACCGCCACAAAAATTGATAATTGCAATGTTAAATTAGGTTTAAGATCTGTTGCAAATACTGTACATATTACTAAATCAAGTGAGGGTGTTGGAATGTGATTTAGATTAGTTTATTCCCATCTCTCATATTGTTTGAATTAGGCGCCCTTCCGTCATTTTTGTATAACAGTTTCCTTTTTTGTATAAAACTGACAGTTGTTAAAAAACATATATTAATCTATGTTGATATGAAGACGACCAATTAATAAACAAGCAATCTCTGAATATATAATCTTTTATTATCACTGCAATCCATCAGAAATGATGCAGTTTCATACTTAATTTAATATCTACCGAAAAAGAATTCTGTAAGTTATTTTGTGTAGCTTTACACAATTTCTGGTCGGACGTAGAAATATTAGTAATATGTAAAATAATATACATTTTAAGGTTCAGCAGTTTAGCACCAGTTGGCGTTGAATAGAGGGGCGTATATTTCCCGACCGTATAACCATTTTAATTATCTAAAACATTTTCAGATGATTGTGCGTCCACATCTTGGCAACAGTGTAGTTAGTTTATTTCCTGCATGTCTCCACCAAATTGAACTAGTCCTCTCTTTCCTCTTTTACCGCGGATAACTAATTTAACGCTGTTTTAACAACATTTTTTTCTGATGGATTCTGAAAATTCTTCATAAATTTTAGAGTTGAGGCCAATTCATATTTGGCTATTAATTTTATACTATTTATCACAACAAACAACGATAAATTTTTAAACATTGAGTAAATTTTTTGAAATTCAATTTCAATAGACTTTAGCCAGTTCCCTGGAGCAAATATCAATATGCTGTTGTTCTCTATATACACAGTGATTTAAGTTTAAATACAGAAATTGCAGGAATAGATAAATTGCCAAAAAATAAGTGTGCTCTATAAACTTTTTTTCCTGGGAGACGCGGTACTAGACATACAAGGTGTTAAAGTATCTTCATATCTTCATAAGTAGCATGCCACTGGTTAAAGCCACGAGGCTAATATTACATTCAGTAAAAGGTAAAATTATTTGAATACGATGTAGTAAATTTCATTCAACGTCAGCGCAATATGAAAATATTACAGAAAATATATATATTTTATTGTAAACTTTAACACCCTATCTCGAATATCACTTCCCCAAGAAAGAAGTTTATAGAGCAAACTCTACTTATTTTTTGGCAATTAATATGTTTCTGCAGTTTCTGTATTTAAAGTGAAATCACCTTGTATATTAAAATACCTTGCCCCTAACGCACAAATGATGGCATCTTTTTTGCGATAGAAGATACTAGATCAGTCTCAAAATATACTTTTATATAGGTACTTATTACTTATACTAAAAAATACTTTTGTTCCTATTTCGGAATAAACGTTTCATGTTGGGAGTAAAATATTTTGTGAAGTACTGAATTTTTATTTTTTTGACAGGTTTGTTTATGTTTGAACTCCACATTAATTCGCGAGAGTTAAGACCAAGACAAAATTCATATGGGACATAATTGCCTTCTGAACAATCAACGTTCACTTTTCTACACAGATTTATTTAAAATTTGTGAATTTGTTAGAAAATTCCCTTACTTATATTTGCTATGTTTTAGTAGCAAAAATAATGAAGCAAACAAATACAAGCAATTTTTATTAGTAATTGCAATTTTTGTTGGTTATTTTTTCATGATTTTTAATTAGAACTATATGTTCCTTGTTTTGTTGAGCAATTGTTTTCTTAAGAAAGCTAATATTAATTTATTTCCGTCACTATTTTGTGATATTCGTATTTAAAATCAAAATTTGTATCACCACAATTAGCGTTATTAAACTCCTAACATTCAGTATACAAATAATTATATTAAGTGTCAGTTTTTACCTTACGTAATATCCGAATACCTAATTATAACAAACAATACTTGTAATGAAGTAATATTAATAATAAGTTTTATTTTGCTCAACAGGCCTCGTTAAAAATTTGCTCTGCTTGCATGTCTTCCCCTCATTTCTTCACAATCACGCAGTAGATGTTCTATCACTTCTCTCTCTTCCCAGCAGGCCCTACATCTTCTCTCACTTTCATCTGTCCGCCATTTATTATTTTTTTCCTCAACTGAATCTTGCTAACATTATCCTTTCCTTCTTACTCTCCCTCTTTAATTTTGTTCTTCTGTCTTGTCTTTCTATATCTGTGTCTGTTAGCTGTAATTCTTTCCTCATCTGTCTGCCTCCAGTTCATAAGCGTTCTATTTCTGTGAATGCATACCCATTTCGTCGGAAGTATATCTCTCTATCTGTCCCTATATTCTCTCCTCCTTCCTTCTTTTCTAACCAGCCCAGCACTGTTGTAGTATCTTGCAGTATTTCCTTCTCATTATCTTTTCTTCGTATTTTACTGTTAAGTTTCTTGCTTTCACCCTCATTTTATCTCTTTTGCTTTCTTCTCTGACAATGTAGCCCGGAGTTTCTCTGTCTGTTCCTAGTATCCACCTTAGATACTTCTTCTGTACTTTTTCTATTTTTTCAAATTCTATCCATCCTCACACATCGACCCCATACAGGAATATGTTCCCCACTAAACTGTCGAATAATATTAGTTGTCTCTTATGTCTGAATTTTCTTTCTCTCTGTCCCCCAAGCTATCCCCATTGCTTGATTTACCTTCCTTATATTTATATATGCTGCAAATGTATTCCAAAAATCATCAGTTTTGTGTTCTCCACATTCACTTGTTTTATAATCTGTTTCATTTCGTTCTCTTCATTTGCTATTATAATGATGTCATCTGCATATTATAGATTACCCAAACCTTTCTCTGTCCCACTACTGCTCCTCCTGCCTGAGCCATCCTCAATCTCTCCTCAATGTCGCCAATAAATGGTGCAAATAAAGAAAGAGCTTAGTGGGCACCCCTGTCTCACTTCTTTGTTTGTATAAAATTCTGTACTTTCCATCCCGTTCACTTTCACTCTATTCAACGTTGTTTTATATATATCCTTAAGTTTTCTTATCAGGTGTTTATCCACTCCTCTGTCCTTTAGGTGTTCCTCCAAATTTAGTTTTTGTACATTATCAAAAGCCGCTTTTAGATCTATGAATAACGCATACAACCATTTTTCTTCTGCGGTTTTTTGTTAATTAGATGATGCAATATGTATACATTGTCAATTGCACCCTTTCTGTACGCTGCCTGCCCGTCTGGTATAATCTTTTTCCTCCATTCCGACTTTAGTTTTTTGTATAGCAGCTCTGTAATGTTTTGTTTCCTGGTTTATCCCTTTTTTTATAAATATGGGAGGTTATTCCTTCCCTCCAGCTTTTTGGTTTACTCTTCCCTCATTGATAATTTCACAGAGACTGTTTACTACAGCGTCTGTGCCCTAAATACTGGCCTCATTTTGTATTGTGTCCTTTCTAACATTTTTTCCTTTCTATAAATTTTTAATTTGTTCCACTATCTCTTCCCTACCTATTCTTTGGTTTCCATATTTTATTTGCACACTATTTCTTTCTTCATATTCTTCGTTTTCACTTAATAATTCTAGAGATAACTTTTCCATTCTTCCATTTTTATCTGCTCGCTCACTTTTTCCGCTTCTTTCTCTCTTTATTAATATACTTCCACGCTTCTGTTTCCGTTTTTATTCTCTTAATATTCTTCTCTTCTTCTTTCTCCTAACTAAGATTCTTTACAACTCTATAGTTGTTTTTTGCTTGCATATATTCCTCTTTTGTAGTTTTGTTCTGTCTCCATTTCCTCAGCTCCTCTGGCTTGTCGATTCAGTTCTCTGCATTTTTTATCCCACCAGCTGTTTCTTTTATCCCTTTTAAGTATTTTCTTTTTCTCTGTTGCTCCCTCTATCCATTCTGTCAATTCCCTCATCTTCTCATCAACTGCCTTTCCCTTAAAGCTCATTATCTGCGTTCTTCCTCTGTACTTTACTATTTCCTCTTTTCCCCATTTCGTTATTTCTAATTCCTCTCTTATTCTTGCTTATCTCTCTGTTGCTTCTATCACGTTTTCCGGTCCCCTTAAAGTTATTTCCAAAGTCATATGGTCCGACTCCACCCTGTCTGCTATTTTAAACTTTCCACTTCCTCCCAAGCATCTTCATAAGCTATTGCATAATCAATTACCGACTCTCCTCTTGGTCCCAGATATGTCCAGTTTCCTTTCGCGTCTCCCTCCTTATTTCCATTCAGTACATCCCATCCATTATCTTTTATTATTTCCTCTATTAATGTCCCCATTTTATTATCGATATTATCTTTTGTCCTTTTTCCGACTCTTCTCTTCTTTTTGCCATTGCTCCCATTCGACCATTAAAATCTCCTGCATTTTGTCCTTGGAGCGGTCATTTACTTTTTTCTTAATTTGCGACTTCAAATTCTTCATCCCTGTATTGTACCGTTATTATTCTCCATGTATTCTTTCCTATGTTTACTCTGCTACTTATCATGCTCTTGTGTTTTTCATTTCCTTATTACTTCTATTCCCTCGCATATCCCCATTATCAACCCACCCTTCGCTCTGCCTTTCGTCTTCACCCTTTCGGCCCCTTGGAGTTCCCATTTGAAGCATTTTGGTAATCTGTACTTAATTTTTCCCCACGATTTCTCTTCTGCTCATGTTTCCATCATTCCCACTGTCAAACCCTTCCACGTATTCCTAGAAGTCTGCCTCCTTATTTGTTAAACCGCCTTTACATGCAGCCACTGCCGCTGCTACTCGCACTGCCCGCTGTCGTGCCCTTTTTAATCCCGCGGCAGCCTTTGAAGCAAGTGACTGTTTACATACAGCTACCGCGCCTACCGCATTACTCTCCAGCATAAAATGGAGGATGTAGAAATTGCTGCGGGGGCAGCGCTCTGTGTTTTGAGTTTGCAAAATTATATTAATGTTTTAAAAAGAAATGTGATTGAAAAAAAACGCCGACGTCGAAAAAGGCGATGGTGGATGACAGCAATTCATCGCAACAGAACGTTGTAAGTCTTTTATTTCGTTAATAACCTGAAAATTTATTTAAACTTATTTTTTTTTATAGAGGAAGTATGACAAACATGAACTGACTTATGAGGAATCCGGAGAATTTTTTAACTTTTGCAGAATGTCACGCATAGATTTTGAATTTTTGCTTAATAAAATTGAGCCCATGATAAAAAGCAGAATGAAGTAAGAGTTCCAATACCACCAAAAATACGCTTGACAATAACATTACGATATTTGGCCACTGGGGACAGTTACCAAAGTTTGCATTATTTATTTAAAGTTTCAACACCAGCAATTTCGTTGATTGTACCAGAAGTTTGCAAAGCAATTAATATTATTTTAAAGGACCAAATTAAGGTAAGCAAATTTTATTTTGGAAATCTTTATTTTATTTAATCTTTAATTATTTATGAAAAATCATTTTCCGTCATGGCGTCAACAAAGGCACTCTCTATAATACTCCTTGTTAAAGGAGGATCTTGTGCAGCTTGTAGTACTGGCGTATGGAGAGATAGTTGAGAACTTTGTGCAGGAGAAGGGTGGAGACTATGGAGTTTTCTGCAATGGAGCTTGTAGTACTTCGACATGGTGAGAAGATAATTGGGAAGTGGATGCATAGGCTGAAGTCCTTTGGTAATGGTGCGAATCGACGTGAGGAGATTGGGAATGTTGTGAATAGACAGAAGGTTGAGAATGTTGTGAGTAGCCAGAAACTTGGGAATCGTGTGAATAGCCAGGAGAAGGTTGGGAATGTTGAGAATAGACAAAAGCTTGGGAATGGTGTGAATAGACAGGAGAATTTTGGGGTGTATAAGCAGATGAAGGCCTAGAAGCAGAACTAGATGAATAAGGAGTATATGAGAAAGTTTCAGGAGGATTATCTAGTAGAAGGCCGTCTATTTTATACATAATTCTTTGCCTCTGGTGTACAGGATACCTTTTTAATTTTGTAGCTAAAAGTTTGCCGTATAGATCGCAGTCATCTTCCGAGTTATCATGTTTACTCTGCAAGACCTGGCTTAGTGTTTTAAAACTGTCATTCAGTTGTTTTTCTGCAACTTCTGCGTCAAACGCTTGACCTGTGCGTTTTTTTTTCGAAGCATGAGCTTTTGTTTTCATATCATCTGCCTTTTCTTCTTCATTTTCTTTATTTTCACCTGTTTTATCCTGTGTTAATGATGCCACTTCATCAGTCTGTTCAGGCTAGAAAAAATATAAAACTCTTCATTACTTTTTTTAATTGTGTATCTATTTTGCCATTAGGTTATTTTGTCATTAAAATTATTAATTTGTGTTTTTTTTTGTTTCAGTTACCAGAGACACCAGAGCAATGGTTAGCTATAGAAGAGGGATTCAGAAAAAAATTTCCTCGATGTGTCGGAGCCATAGATGGCAAGCACATCGTAATTAATTGTCCAGCACATAGTGGCTCTGAATATTATAACTATAAAGGAACTTATAGCATAGTTTTGATGGCTTTAGTTGATAGTGATTATCACTTTATTTTTGCCGACATAGGTGGGCAAGGGCGTATTAGTGATGGGGGCAAATTTCAAAACTGTCTCTTGTGGCAAAAAATTGACACAAATACACTTAATTTACCACCAGATGTCCCGTTACCTGGCAGAGAACAGAATATACCTTATGTGTTTCTAGGCGATGGGGCTTTTGCATTACATAGAAATGTGATGAAACCTTTTCCAGGAAATCACGATATGGGCACGAATGAACGAACATTCAACTATAAACTTTCAAGTAGTCGTGTAATCGTTGAAAATACTTTCGGTTTGTTGACATCTGTCTTTAGAGTCTTCAAAAAACCGATAGAAATCGACGTAAACAAAGTACCGATGATAACCATGAGTTGTATTTTATTATATAATTTCCTAAGAAAAAACCAACATTCCCGAAATTTATACACTTCTCCTGGGACTTTTGATACCATTGAGAACGGGGTATTTATTCAAGGCTCTTGGAGACAACATAATACAGGTTTATCTGCTTTAAGAACTATACCACCTGTAGCCAGACGAGCGCCAAATACCGCATCGTGTACTTTGTGTTTTTTTTGTGATCTTTATGTGAGGAATCTCATAATAATGTCTCAGTTTCATATAGCTCTAAAAACTTTAGCACTTGCTCATTGCTCCACTCAATCATGGTTAAAATGTATTTAACAAACAAATAAGTTTCTCTTCGTGCACTTACTGAAAGGACACTAAGGGACAGGACAACGGGCAGCATGTAAACAGTCACTGCCGCTCGTGCTGCCAGTCCTTTGACTTCTGTTCATAATACTGCCACTATAGGGAGCGTGTGGCAGCGACAGTGGCATGAGCAATAGATGCGCGAGCGACGTGTTTACATACTCGCGCTGCGCACTTCCCTACCCAATTTCCTGCACACTGCCGTGGAAGTGAGCTGAATGTAAAGGCGGTATTACACCTGCTACGTTCCAATACAGTGCTCTTGTCTTTCTTCCTGATTTCTTCTTCCCTCTGTCTACCTGTGTTTAAGATAGTACTAAGCACCCTAAAATAATAAATTAACTGTTAATTAATGTTTCAAAATCAACTTACTAGTTTTCACTATCTCGCTCTCGATGAGAATATAAATCCCTCTTAGACGAAAACGAGATAAATAAAAATACAGAGAACTTATAGCTCAAATCTCACAATGCTACAGTATTTCTTGATAAATTAAACTTATGCCTAGGATCACAGAATGAGTATCGAAATCATAAATCAAGCCCTTCTTTTTCCGGAAAATTTTCATACCGATCCCAATATTCTAATAGTAAAATTACTATTTCAGAGAAAATACATGACTGTAGTCAATGGCAAATGGAAAATAATAATAATAATAATAATTTATAAACTTGTCTCCAAGTTGCATAGATCATTTCAATAGATCCACCAGAAAATTAATTTCATTACGTTAATAATTTTAATAAGAAAGATATTCATCTATGAAAGAATTAAAGTCAGAAAATATCACGCGTACATCCATGTCTAGCCGCGATAAAGCTGACGACTTGATGACAAAAAAAGAAAAAGTAAAAAGTACGAATCAAATATGTACAGCCGCAAAACTATACAATTATTATTATTTTAAATAATAACGATTAAAGCGTAATCTAAATATTCTAATAATTCTAATTTTGATTTGTAAACGAATTGGTATAAATTATTACTTAAAATAGTATAGGAACTACAGGAATTATATACGGAGACTAGAAAAATGTTTAATGTATGTATCTTACCATTTATAAGCAAAATAAAGTAGTGAATAGAATTTTTTTTCTCTTATTCAGATAATAATTTTACACCAGACAAATATTGACATTATAGAATTTCAATGGTTTTAAAGAAGGACGACGAACAAGTATAGTTGGTTGCCTAGATTTATGGATTTCGAAACAGTAATTATTAACAATAAAAATTAAGCCGTTACAATTTAATTTATAAAAGCTCCAACTTAAATAATTTAATCTGGCTATCTAGTAACTTTAAATTAGAATTTGCACATTTATCGTCTATGATGCACAATTACTGTGGGCGACAATGGTAACACAAATTGATGTTGACAACGATATGACGTATAGTAGTCATAAGATAATGATAATTATATCATTAACATCCTGTCTATTTTATTAAATTTTCTTTTTTACACAATGAAGTTAAAAATACCTATATATGTACTATGCTTTGGCTTAATTATATATATGGAGTGTTTCATTGACAAATGTACATACGTTAACAGTGAACAGAGCATCTAGGAGGCCTCAAAAAACCTATTGTTGACGAATGTAACCATGGTCATTACCGAGATGCAGGGCGTTTTACCCATTTCTACTTTTGTGAGCGCTCCCTTAGATTTGCTACTTAAAAATTTTATTTTTTACCATAACTTGGAAAGAACTATGGCAAATAATTTTACTAATGATAAATGTCATCATTAGTAAAATGATTTGTCACATTTGTTGACAAGCGGCGAGTATCTTTTGAATGTTGGAAATACTATGCTGCAATAAGAACAAAAGTCACAAAGGATCTAATGTCAGAAATTAGCATGACAGTCGCCTACTTAAATATTTCAACTTGCAATCGTGAATTGTAATGATAATTATTATGAATGTTATTTTTTTTGTTAATAAATGGTTAGTTTTAAGGCAAAAAAGTAAGAAGTAAAAATTTTAAAATAAATCAGGTTATCAAATGCGTATTTTTGAATGCTTAATTTTTGTCAAACAAATAAGTTGTAGCAAAAGATAACTTAGGGGGGATGCATTAGTATAAAATTTTACTATTACACCTTTTTTAGTTTTCAAATTACAGCTGCTATTCCATATTTTTTTGGAAACCTTGAAGGCCTAAGGAATGAACATTTTACTAAAATAATTTTTATGCAAATGTGTTTTTTTTAGCTATAGATTTATCGGTAGCCAACTATCCCTAATTGCAGCTTCGTGTCACACATCATCGGTTGCGTTCCCAATTAAATTTTCTAGTTTTTATATATATATATATAGCAATCAAGACGTCATTTTTTGATATGTTCAAACCTGCCATTTAATTAAATAAAAAACAAATTATTTTTACAAAATTATTATTGTCCTGAGGTAATGAGTTCCAGGTGTCGAAGACTCTGTTGCACAGAAAATGTTGTCTGGTACGCGTTTTGAAGTTCTCCTTCTTAAGTTTTAAAGAATATCCACGAAGGTGACTGTCTGTGTTGAGCGGAAAAGCTGTGCCTAAGTTGCCAAAATTAAATTTTAAAATACGGTAAGTTAATATTAAATCACCACGAAGAGGTCGTTGATGAAATGTCGTGAGATCTGCAGATACCAATTTATCATGTAGGATGGACCAAGGGATAATCTAGTAGCTCGACGTTGAACTTTTTCCAACATATCTTGGTCCCTGATGAGATCAGGACACCACACTGGTCCAGCGTATATGGGACATAGCTTTTCTAGAATCTGCAGTGCGTATCAAAAGATAAGTTTGTAAAAGTTTTTTGAAATAAAAACAGTTTAGTGTCACACGTTTACACACAGTGGCGATATGATCACTCCACGTAAGACTAGTATTTATTATTACACCGTCGTTATGTGCTGATACAGCTTTATTATTGTCCATCCATTAATAAAGTACGAACAATTTTTATTATTTCTATCAACGTGCAGTACAACGCACTTATCTACGTCCAAAGGAATAAGTCAGTCAGTACATCAAATCTGCAACGTATCAATGTAATTTTAAAGGTTTTGGTAATCGGTGGCGGAATCAGCATAAATTTTGATGTCATCAGCGTAGAACGATATCGAGAAGAAAGATGTAGAAAGATATTGGATGTCACTTGCATAGATAACAAATAATAGCAGGCCAAGAACCGAACCTTGTGGAACTCCACTTGTAACCTTAAAAAATCTGCAGTCAAGAAAGTGAGCTCTCCATATATTCAGGTTACCATGAATACCTAGATGATTTAGCTTGTAGAAGAGTCTACGTTTGGGAACTTTGTCAAAAACTTGTGAGAAATCCAGATAAATGGTGTCCTTAAGGGCTCTGTTATCTAGAGCCTTTACAAAACCCTGTTATTGATGCGGAACAATGTTCAAACGGAATAAAAAACAGACATATTATGTTCTTTAATAATAGACTCCATTATTTTACATATAATCGGCAGCAGACTGATTGGACGAGTTTATTGGCTTTTTTGAAAATCGGTGTAACAGATACAAGTTTCCAGGCTGGAGGTATACAGCATTGAGTAATCGAGGCATTCATTATTTTGGATAAAGGGTAACATAGAGTTTCGGCACTGTTTGGACCTTTCTAAATAGTAAACTTTAGTTAATTAAAATAGGTATCAGTAGAGGCCACTGCGTGTATCGATTCATATTTATTTTTCATTCTTATCAGTCAGCGAATAGTTCTTGCTAAGAAAATTATTGATTTTTGGAAGACACGCTTTGATAGAATATAAACATGTATACCAATTTTCGGCAGTTTCGTAGTACGTATTTTTCGCTAAAAGATTTTGATAAACATTAGTGAACCTTAGTGAACCATTCTACTCCTTTTTTTCTTTCCTCTTTACCCCTACCTGCATCGTTTAAGTGCACATTTAATTTTGTTCAGTGGGGCAAGTTTTTTATTCTTAGTATACTTAGCTTAGACGCAACAGGCACATTTATTTATGAAGAAGGAAGACAAACCGTTCAAACCTGGTGATGAGTAACTTCTAAGAAGAGTTATTTGACGTTTTACTTTTTTCGATGGAAAATAAATGTCAGTGAGTGACGATTGTATCCATGGGGTAGCTAGTTGTGGAAATGTATCGTACTGCGGCTCGTCTGTGAAAGATTTAGAAAAGGGCAGAGCAAAAATTTCTGCTGAGTCATAGTTGGATGTGCAAAGACCACCAACATGCCTCTTATGTAAGGGACACCTTAGAAGAGAGAGAGGAACGAATATATTTATAGATTTTTAGTATTTCCACTATTGGCGATTGCTTCTTCATAAGACTGCCGGGATGTACTCTGGATGTAATGGCCGCCTTTAAAAAATTATTTCCCAGGAGGATTTTTTCATTAACACTGTATAAAAAAATATTATGGCATCGACTAAGTCTGTTTTGCCAAAAATTATCAAATATTTGGCTTTCAAAATGCAATAGCATTAAAAAAAACACTATCCAAAAAACATGATGGCTTCTGAGTGTTCTATTTAAAGTTAAAAAATACATTAATAATTGAGTTTTGTAATTCTGTATTTACTGCGTTTTTCAGAGCATTTGAATGAATAGCCACACATCCTGCCGTTATTCTATTCTGTAAAGCTGCAGCATCTCTTGACCTTGTCCATACACACAATTTTTTAAATAACCTTATAAAAAGTTAAAATCGGATGGATTTAGGTCAGAGGATTTTGAAGGCTTCAAGAAATTAACCACAGTAAATGTAAAAAAAATAAACATTGAATAAAACGTTATAATTGCACAGAATTATTTTAAAAACAAAATGTTTTGATCCATGCTTTATTATTTTTCAAATAAAACTGATAGTTTTCAGATATGTATGTATTTTTTAACTTTAAATAGAACTCTCAGAAGCCATAAAGTTGTTCCGATAGTGTTTTGTTTAATGTCATTGCATTTTGAAGGCCAAACATGATTTGATCATTTTTAACAAAACTAAAGTAACTAAAGCTATCGTCCCACATATCAAATTAAAGCTCTTTTCATAGCCTATTCAATGCCATAATATTTTTAGTGTTAAAAAAATCCGTGCGGGAAAATTATTTAGCTGGCTTAGAAGACCTTCAACAGACTTATATAATATCTTAAATAATAACAGAGATACAGGTCTGGATATATATAGGGTGATTTTTTGAAAACCGCCCACTCGAGAAATTTCGAAACGATTGCTATCATAAAAAAGTCCAAAAACAGGTAAATCTCATCCTCTCACCCCAATGAACCCAATCTTAAAAAAATTAAATAAGAACACCCCTCTTGTTATATCATTAGATCATTAGATACTTAAAATCTTCCTGAATAGAATGGTGTATGCATTTTTGCTATTTGAACGCGTCTTTTTGAAAACCACCCTTAACAACTGATATGTCTTACGAAATTGGATTTGATTAAAAATAATAATAAAAAAATCAAAAATAAGGTTCAAGTAATATTTTATTAATTATTTTATCAAATGTTCAAAATGAGCACCGCTCTCCTCCAAGCAATAATACAAATAAGATTCAAATTCAATATAGAATAGTACTATTAAAAATAAATCTACTCTATATTGATCTTATCGTGTACGAGCGTAGAAAAAATAACTACTCGAATTTTATTTTTCAAACAAAATATTTTTAATTAAATATTATAAATAATATATAAACATGCATATAATATTTAATTTTATCTTTATAAAAACGATAAATATGAGTAACTCATTACAATATGTTGAGTATCTATTTTTTATTTAATGCTAAAACTGCTGAAAGCTATTTCAAATGCTTTCAACACATTGTTATCTGTATAAATTACTTTTATGTCATTAAAATTCGGTTTTTCCCATCTCAATATTATGCCTAGCCAAGGCACACGACTGTTTTTTTTTTTAAATTTAATATCACTCTTATGCTATGTCAATCGATCCTTTAATTGAAGTGAACATGTAATAAAATATTTTTAGTTTCGGAAGTTTACAAAAATTTATCAGGTGAAATTTTGTGTAAATAAAAACTAAGAAATAAACATTTTCAAACATAATAAGTATTGATTGATGTCAAAATTGTTTCTTTTCTTTCATTTAAAAGCCATGTTTCAAGTTCCATAAATTTTTAACGAGAATTAGCATGCGGCCAGATAGATATTAAAATCCATTTTTCTCGAAAACTGTTGCCGATATCGTATTTCAATAAGAGCACCATTTTTATGTAAAAATCCTTAGAGTTTTCATTTTTGCTATGAAATTATCAGAAAAATACAAAACACAAAAAATTTTAAATATTTTTGAAGCACTACCCTTCTTGTTTTGCCGCCCCTAGACAAACGATATTGATTTCTTTTTAGATTTTCGAAAAGATGATGGAATTGTTTAATTAATTTATCTCTACGTGTTTGGGAAATACTAATTAAACCCGTCATCAAGAGCTAACCTTTCGCACCCTGTAAATAGACTTTTCGTCTTATTCTGAGGTTTAGAAAACGCAGTTAAATTTATGCGTATAGCTCACCCTGTATACAAGAGTACAATTTTTAATCATTAAGATGAAAAGTGATAAAAAAACTTTGAGGTTAATTCCAAAAATTGCCAGGCTCAAACAATACATTTTCTACTTACTAGTCCAAAACCCATAAAATCGACGGTCACAATTATAAAAATACATTACTAATTTACTACTATAAACAATTACTATAAAAATTATTGTTCTAGCCACATGGCTGTACTTCAGACAAAGAACAGCATAATTTTAAACGTTTAAAATTAAAAAATCATTTTCAGTTAGAAAGCATTCATATAACTTTTAAAAATACGGTTACTCTTAACGACATTTTCTCAAAATTAAAAGATAAAGTACCATTGCCAGATAGATACAGCAAACTTAAAAACAAACAATATGTCATAAGTCAACATTTGCTTGGTTCTTTTTATTGCTAGCAATTTCACAGCCATCCTCGCAAGAAATTGGATTATTTTAATTACTTTTTTTACTGTTTTAGAAAGGTATTTTAAGCTAATATAAATCAAATCTCCTACAATTCCTATCAATGAAGTCATATGTATGTTCTCTGTAATTCAACGCAGGTTGGGGCTTTTGTCCACTGAGTAGTTAGTTTCACACAATATTATTAATACCTAAAAATATAAAAAAAAAATTTAATTACTTATCACAAAAGCCGTCAATAGGTAATAACAGAAAAGCTAAAGGAGATGGATATAGGGAAATGCAACATGGACAGATAGAAGGTAAAAAACAGTTTTTAATATTTAATTAATGTATATTTATACAGGGTGTTTCATTTACAAAAATCAAATTTTGGTGGATCAAGGTTAAACAAATTCGACATTAAATTTTAACCACCCTGTGTAAAATTATACAGTTTCTAAAATATCTGTAATAAATGATAGGTATCCCCCCTATCTCTATATTATATATTCAACTTGCAAGATGTAAAAATAGGCAATTTTGAGTTAGGCTATCGAAAAGCAACATTTTTTAATAAAACTGAAATATCTCGAAGACCATTAGAGACAGATAAGGAAGCTTGATAAAAGTCCTCCTAAAATTACACGTAGAATCCAAATATTCTAAAATATACAGGGTATTCCATTTAAAATAAGCAAGTAGATGGTGACTTCCGGTGTAACCGGAAGGGTTTCAAAAA
Organism: Monochamus alternatus; assembly: GCA_037114965.1. NCBI lineage: Eukaryota > Metazoa > Arthropoda > Insecta > Coleoptera > Cerambycidae > Monochamus > Monochamus alternatus. The sequence continues at coordinate 631,974 of CM073432.1, read as the reverse complement.
TGGCATTATTTTATTTATAGAGAGCACTCTCAAAGCCTAAATTTTCAAAATTGAACTAGAAGTAGTTTCTGAAACATTGACATCTAGGAAACCGTAAAATATACAGGGTGGCTCAAATTATAAAAATACACCAACCAGATTCAAGATATCTAACTTTGTTCAACGTCAGACACAATTTTTCAGTTGTTGTAGTGTTCGTCTTATTATTAATTCAGTTTTGGTACCTTAAGACTCTCTAATTTTCTAATTTAATTCCTGCCTAATCTCAAAAACTTAAATCGTCTGTTTCTCAAAAGCGGTTGAGTTTATCGATTTATAACAGGTATACATTTTCTATTTAGAATTGAAGATAGTTCAATAGTTTCTTATTAAAAAAAATCAAAAATGTAAAATACAAATATTAGTATAACTAGCGCCCCCTAGTCGTGACCTTAGCACTGTTTAAATATTCGTAATTGCCACCTCAAAAAACATAAGATATAAATACAGCAAAAAATCGAAATAATTTTTTCAACTTTAACACCATGTAGAATGAAAAGGAGCAACAATTGAATAAGGCATATTGGACTCAATCGCTTTATTTTGATGTTAACAATCTGCCCTTAAGCTACGTACCATTATTAATGACGCACCCTATATAGAGCTACCTTGTATGTATCTATTATTAAAATAATTCATTTTTTAAATAATTATTATACATTTATTGGTTTAGCAAATTTATTGAAAAGTAGAGAAGATTAATAGAGAAATATAAATTAGTAATGCTTGTGCATAAAAACCATAACTAGTTAAAGTTAAGCTTGCCAGCCGTGAGTTCATTATACTCAATTTCTGCGTGACAGTTGTCATGTGGTACCCTAGAATTATGTGACCGAAAGTAATGCGCTGGTAACTCTGACGTGACTACAAGACACAATTCACGTGAAATCTTTGCATATATACAAAAGAATTTATTTTGGTACATGACAAACTTTAATTCAAAAAAACTTCTTACAGAAAAAAACATATTTTCTACTCAAGATATAAAAATTGGAAAAACAAAAGTAGACCGAGTTCTTCCAAAACGGCACTTTAAAATAATACTCTACAAAGAAAACATATATGTGCTCCTACCAGAATCTACCTAAGAAATGAATATATGGTTCATTTTTTTCATGAAGCTGACTTGTTCCTCAAAATATTAAATTCTATTTTGTATGTGTGCAGCAATTTGATTATTCTGACGTATTACAAAATTTCCCATTTTAGATCTTTGCTCTCAAGTAGAAGTGTTATAATTAATAAGTAAACAGGTGACTGTTAATAATTCTCATGAAAGGTGTGTCTCGGTTCCACCAATGAATGCTTCGGTAAGGGGGCTTGTCTCTTACGTCACAACTACGTCAAGCTTACACAACATAATATCACCTGCTTAATTTAGCGGCTGCGGCTTTATATCAGTCACAGTTAGAGTGTCGGGCAGAGTTAGTTACTCAGCATAAGTGCGCTAAAGCTAATACAATTCTACTTATATCAGTCAATTGTTCTTGTGTGTGTTTTAATAGAACTAAATTAATGTGACACCTGATAGTGCTTCACACATACGTTTTCGTTTTTAGGGAGGACCTAAGCTAATCTGAAAACACATTTAGAAAAATCAAAAAACTTATAATTAATAACAAGTAGACGGATTAAGTTAAAATGAAAATATCTAGAATTAATGGAAACAAAGAAACATGGATTGTGATTTTATTAAGCTTAATTAAAATCTCTACATGCGAAAATGAACCAACATGTTTTAGGTAAGGTTTTCACCTTGTTTGAACCCTTCCGCACTGCAATATCCTTGATGTCAGACCTTGTTCTAATCCAAGCTTAATAAATTTTATCTTATATTTATGAATCAGTTTTTTATAATTTAATTAATAACTCACTTAGATTTTAGTTATAATAACGTCAATACACTTATATAAAATCAAAATACAAATTTAATTTACCATCTGCGATAGGTCAATTCACCCACTTATTTTGGCTTTAGGTCAAAATTCTTTCTAATTACTACTCTTAATATTACAGTGACATATACTGCCATGGCCCTCTTCTTGATACAATTCAAATGGCAAAAATTTACCCAGATTCAAAGACTTTTGTCGACATGAAAATGAAATATTCACCAACTGAAACTATGCAGTATTTCAAAGATTTTATGAAAAATTTCTCTGATAAAAAAAAGCCCAACAGGACAGAAGTAGAAGGATTTGTAAATAAATATTTTGAATCTGCTGGGCAGGAATTTGACGACTGGAATCCTGATGACTGGGTACCTCACCCAAAGTTTGTAGATGATATTAAAGACGTAGAATTTAAAGAATGGGTACTGAAATTAAACGATAAATGGAAAATTTTGGGTAGAAAACTGAAAGACGAAGTTGAACATAAGAAGGACCGCTACAGTATTATTTGGGTGCCTAATGCAGTTATCGTGCCTGGTGGTCGTTTTCGAGAATATTATTATTGGGATTCCTACTGGATTGTGCAAGGTTTACTTCTTTCAGAAATGCATCAAACGGTAAAAGGTTTACTTGAAAATTTTCTATATATTGTTAAACATTATGGGCATATTCCAAATGGAGGACGAGTGTACTACTTAGCGCGATCTCAACCTCCCTTATTGATACCTATGATAAAGCTTTATTTTGACTTTACTCATGATAAGGATTTTATTTCTAAGAATTTACATTTAATGGAGAAAGAATTTGATTATTGGATAACGAATCATTCAAAAATTGTTACTAAAAATGGTGTTAATTATACTTTAGCTATATATGGGGACAAGTCAAAAGGGCCAAGGCCTGAATCTTACTCGGAAGATGTTGAAAGTGCAGGAATATTTAAAGAAGATGTCAAAAAGGAGGCATTTTATTCTGAAATAAAAGCTGCTGCGGAATCTGGGTGGGATTTTTCAAGTCGCTGGTTCATCATGAATGCCTCAAATAAAGGTAGGTGGTATACCGTCAGTTAAAATGTGTTCAAAATTAAAATTTTGTAACTTCATTATTGTAAATGTTTCGCTATGTACGTGAATGCATATTTCAAATCTGCATTTAATTAATAAATTTCATTTTTAAAATATTATAATTATTTTTTAGGGGACATAAAATTCCCTCTATTCAGCATTGAAAATATATTATTTATTGCATCATCAGATATTGTCTGTAATTATTTATTTATTTATAGCATTTTTTTGTAACTTTTAATTTAACTGGGTAAATTACACTGAAAATTAAATGATTAGAAATATTTAAAAATTTTAAATGAATAACTTCTTCTGCCAAAACGATCAGCGAAGGAGGTTTATAAACGTGTTTTTGCCTAACCAAAAGTACTTTACATTCACCAAGTTGATATTTTTTTCGTCATTTTGCTAGCGACACCAACATATAAAAAATTTCGAAAACTTTTCTTTTGTAAAATTCGACTAGACAAAAATAAATTTGTAAATGATCCTTAGGGCAAAGGGTAATTTATTCAATCACTTTTAATTTTTAAAATATAATTTATCTCTTTTCAATGGCAATATTTTTTATGTAGCTCATTTACATTCTATATTTACTTAATGCAGATGTATTTTAGTTTTAAACATGACAATTCTCCCAGTAAAGAATTCGTTAATTAGAAACAATATCTCAAAAAAATTCTTTTAAATAGGATACTAAGATGCAGGGTTAAATTATTTATGAAATATACCAATGAACTTATATTAAATAATGGGTGATAACTGATAATATATATGTACCGGTGTAACGTTGTTAATTTGAGATTCTCATAAATAGTACGTGAATTTTATTTATGAAATTAATAGTTGGATTAATTCTCACTGAATTAAGCTTAAAGAATATGTTATAACTAACTAGCAAGGTTACATATCATTTATGAACTGTTTTGTATGTTAATATTATAAATTTATTGTGGACTAGTCAATTAATGATATAGATAGATTTATAATATTAACATACAAAACAGTCAATTAATGATATGTTTGATAAAGGAAATAAACATTTCCGAAAGCTCGATGATTTAACGAAAAGTGTTCTTCTTTCTTTTTTGACCTTTTTCCAATGTTTTTTGAATGCAACCCTAAACAGTTTTTCCTCAACTTTTGTGTCAACTAATCAGTCGTGATTACCTTTCTGCTTATATGTCTATACCGGATGTTCCCTCTAAGACTTTCAGTGCGAATATCTCAACTACTATTGCAGCCAGTGCGACGAAATTTGGTATACAGACACTAGATGGCGCGTAGAATTCGATGATGGCATTAGTTTTTATACAGGGTGTTCAGTTTTTCAGAAAATCGATTTAATTTAGATTTTTTGGTAGTCGAACTCGGTAAAATTTGTATTTAAATTGAAATATCCTTAATTATGAACACATTCTGATAAAAAAAGTCAAGAAAATTTTTTTTATTGTAAAAAAAACTCCTATGAAAAGTCCCCAAATTTCATTGTTTTGTCATGCAAAATGTGAATAACCTTGAGTCCAATTTACACACAGGCAACAACCGCATGGATAGACGTCAAAACGTAAACTGACAAAAACTGTCAAAGGAAGTATGAGTATTTTTGTATGAATTTTATTATAAATACGTAACACCACGAGGTACGTATGCGTGTGCGTACATATTTCCAATAATGCTGGTTTTGTTAAAAGAAAAATAGAATTTAGAGGTTATTAGCTGCTCGCGTGCGCTTAGCTTTATCCGGCATGAATACTCTGGAAATATGTGAAACATTTATTGTTATTTTAATTGTATAATAAGACTCTTCTCGGAAATAATAAAAGCGATAGGAGACAATCCCTACGAGCAGAAAACTAAATTTATGAACACGTCACATGCCCTTGACTCTACTCGAATCTCTTGCCATATTATCTCGCTGCTACGTTGCGTATGTTGCCGCAGAGCGTAGAGTCCGAGACCCGAACGATATGTAAAACTTAACCTAAAGTTCCAAATAATGAAAATAATTAATTAAAGTACAAGTTATATGTACCTACTAAGTACACTGACATTTTCCCTTCGTCTTTCTCTCAGTTTCCATTAATCGTTGTACATACATATCTGGTACTATCAAACTTTTGACTGTATAAATATAAATTGTGGCACACCTATATGGCTGGAAATTTTACTCAGATTTGATAGATGTGTGGTAGTTTTTGTACCAGATATATTTTTGTAATACTGGAACTGCAGTTATCACTCAAGGAATCCATTAGATTTTTATTTATGATTATTTCTAGACTTTAAAACCTTTTTACCACTTGCCACTTGTTGTCGAGACATTATTAATTATTTTCATGATTTGGAACTTAGGTGAAGTTTTACATATCGTTCGGATCCCGAGCTCTGCGCTCTGCGGCAACATTCGCAGCGTAGCAGTGGGATAATATGGCAAGAGATTCGAGTAGAGTCAAGGGCATGTGACGTGTTCATAAAGTTAGTTTTCTGCTCGTAGGGATTATCCGCTATAGCTTTTATTATTTACGAGAATAGTCTTATTATACAATTAAAATAACACTAAATGTTTCACATATTTTCAGAGTATTCACGCTGGATAAAGCTCAGCGCACGCGAGCAGCTAATAACCTTTAAATTCCATTTTTCTTTTAACAAAACTAGCATTATTGAAAATACGTACAAACATTCAATGTACCTTGTGGTGTTGCGTATTTATAATAAATTTGCTACAAAAATACTCATACTTGCTTTGACAGTTTCTGTCACTTTACGTTTTGACGTCTATCCATGCGGTTGTTGCATGTGTGTAAATTGGACTCAAGGCAAGACAAATCTTGCATGACAAAACTATGACATTTGAGGACTTATCATAGCAGTTTTTTTATGGCAAAATAAAAATTTTTCTTGACTTTTTTTATCAGAATGTGTTCATAATTAAGGATATTTCAATTTATATACAAATTTTACCGAGGTCGACTAACATTAAATCGATTTTCTAACAAACTGAACACCCTGTATAAAAACTAATTCCATAATCGAATTCTACGCACCATCTGGTGCCTGTATACCAAATTTCGTCGTACTGGCTGCAATAGTAGCTGAGATATTCGCACTGAAAATCTTAGAGGGAACACCCGGTATGTACAATGTGTCCCACTTTTCATGGAGCCAACCTGGTATCTCGTTCAGCTCATATCCGAATATTTTGAAACTTCGATGGTGAATATATACCTATAATGTGAGTCTTTAGACTTAGCCATATTTGATTATTGTCAGAGGCGTCCACTTCTAATATGGAGAAAGGAAAACGATTTTTCAAAAAAATATATTAGCCATTTTTCTTTTAGAAAAAAACTAGTAAGATTTTCTTAATCAGCATCTTTAGAAACCCCCTTGTACAAGATTACATCGTTGTGGGTTCAAAAATGTTTCAGATACAGGCCGTCGAAAAACAATTTTTTTTTAACTTAAAATGGGCTCTCTAATGAAAAAAAATGTATTTTTTATTTTTTGTTCAGAATTATGTATTTTACTGGTATGAAATGATTCCACAACAAAATAATTATTTTTTTAATAAGGCAAAAATTTTAATTTGTATATAGATATATATATATATATATATATATATATCGATCAGTGGTCGTGCGGTTTAAGGCGTCAGTACTTGAATCGAGGTGACTAGATCGGAGTTGGTTCGCTCCCAGCTGCCGGTAGACCGTATATAAGCTATATTCGTGGAGAGGATTGACACCCTCTCTGCGGGTATGGTAGGGTGGAATAATGATAGCTTGGGTCAATGTGAGAGATTGATACCGGTTGATATTTGACTACCCCCCTAATTAATGAGGTTTTCCAGGTTTCCCTCATTCCTGCACTGAATAGGGGTTAGGGCCTACCAACGTAAGTCGTTCCTGGGCGCAAATGCGGCCTGCTTAATAATAATATGTCGCCCCCTCTCCCGCACAAGTCTCCGACTTCTGGGCTAATCCCTGTGATTAGAATGAGGGGTAGAGATATTATTATTATTATTATTATTATTATTATTATTATTATTATTATTATTATTATTATTATTATTATTATTATTATTATCATTATTATTATCATTATTATTATCATTATTATTATTATTATTATTATTATTATTATTATTATTATTATTATCATTATTATTATCATTATTATTATCATTATTATTATTATTATTATTATCATTATTATTATCATTATTATTATCATTATTATTATTATTATTATTATTATTATTATTATTATTATTATTATTATTATTATTATTATTATTATTATTATTATTATTATTATTATTATTATTATTATTATTATTATTATTATTATTATTATTATTATTATTATTATTATTATTATTATTATTATTATTATTATTATTATTATTATTATTATTATTATTATTATTATTATTATTATTATTATTATTATTATTATTATTATTATTATTATTATTATTATTATTATTATTATTATTATTATTATTATTATTATTATTATTATTATTATTATTATTATTATTATTATTATTATTATTATTATTATTATTATTATTATTATTATTATTATTATTATTATTATTATTATTATTATTATTATTATTATTATTATTATTATTATTATTATTATTATTATTATTATTATTATTATTATTATTATTATTATTATTATTATTATTATTATTATTATTATTATTATTATTATTATTATTATTATTATTATTATTATTATTATTATTATTATTATTATTATTATTATTATTATTATTATTATTATTATTATTATTACTATTACTATTACTATTACTATTACTATTACTATTACTATTACTATTACTATTACTATTACTATTACTATTACTATTACTATTACTATTACTATTACTATTACTATTACTATTACTATTACTATTACTATTACTATTACTATTACTATTACTATTACTATTACTATTACTATTACTATTACTATTACTATTACTATTACTATTACTATTACTATTACTATTACTATTACTATTACTATTACTATTACTATTACTATTACTATTACTATTACTATTACTATTACTATTACTATTACTATTACTATTACTATTACTATTACTATTACTATTACTATTACTATTACTATTACTATTACTATTACTATTACTATTACTATTACTATTACTATTACTATTACTATTACTATTACTATTACTATTACTATTACTATTACTATTACTATTACTATTACTATTACTATTACTATTACTATTACTATTACTATTACTATTACTATTACTATTACTATTACTATTACTATTACTATTACTATTACTATTACTATTACTATTACTATTACTATTACTATTACTATTACTATTACTATTACTATTACTATTACTATTACTATTACTATTACTATTACTATTACTATTACTATTACTATTACTATTACTATTACTATTACTATTACTATTACTATTACTATTACTATTACTATTACTATTACTATTACTATTACTATTACTATTACTATTACTATTACTATTACTATTACTATTACTATTACTATTACTATTACTATTACTATTACTATTACTATTACTATTACTATTACTATTACTATTACTATTACTATTACTATTACTATTACTATTACTATTACTATTACTATTACTATTACTATTACTATTACTATTACTATTACTATTACTATTACTATTACTATTACTATTACTATTACTATTACTATTACTATTACTATTACTATTACTATTACTATTACTATTACTATTACTATTACTATTACTATTACTATTACTATTACTATTACTATTACTATTACTATTACTATTACTATTACTATTACTATTACTATTACTATTACTATTACTATTACTATTACTATTACTATTACTATTACTATTACTATTACTATTACTATTACTATTACTATTACTATTACTATTACTATTACTATTACTATTACTATTACTATTACTATTACTATTACTATTACTATTACTATTACTATTACTATTACTATTACTATTACTATTACTATTACTATTACTATTACTATTACTATTACTATTACTATTACTATTACTATTACTATTACTATTACTATTACTATTACTATTACTATTACTATTACTATTACTATTACTATTACTATTACTATTACTATTACTATTACTATTACTATTACTATTACTATTACTATTACTATTACTATTACTATTACTATTACTATTACTATTACTATTACTATTACTATTACTATTACTATTACTATTACTATTACTATTACTATTACTATTACTATTACTATTACTATTACTATTACTATTACTATTACTATTACTATTACTATTACTATTACTATTACTATTACTATTACTATTACTATTACTATTACTATTACTATTACTATTACTATTACTATTACTATTACTATTACTATTACTATTACTATTACTATTACTATTACTATTACTATTACTATTACTATTACTATTACTATTACTATTACTATTACTATTACTATTATTATTATTATTACTATTACTATTACTATTACTATTACTATTATTATTACTATTATTATTATTATTATTATTATTATTATTATTATTATTATTATTATTATTATTATTTTTTTTTTTTTTCCAGTAACACCTTCCGAAGCTCCGACACATTCGGAGATGTTCTGAAGAGTCAAGCAATGACCACTCTCCACTCCGTGGAGTCAGTAATCATTGCGCCCGTAAATCGTGCGTTCTGAGTAGACGTAGCGAACCAAGGACGATTGCCTTCTGCATTCTGCCGGCTAAGATCTCTGCCGAATTTCGGCAAGCCGGTATGATCTTTAAGTCAGAAAGCAACGTATGTCTCATTCCACCCAGGATGCCTATAATGAGCACCACAATCTTAACAGAGTGGTCTGGATACAGCCTGCGGAGCTCGGAGAGAAGATCTCGATACTTCCTCCGTTTTTCCTCCTCTTTTAGGACGATGTTGTTCTCTGCGGGAGCCGAGAACTCAATCACAAACATCGTCCTAAGTTGGTGGTCGAGGAGGACTACATCAGGCTTATTGGCTTGAATTTGCCTGAGGGTGGGGAATGAATAGTTCCAATAAATTCGGCACTTCTCATTCCCCACAACGGATTCTATATCCCCCGGAGCATAAGGCAGCACTGGCGTCTCGTCTATCTCATACGAGTGTCGTAAATGATAATACAACACCCGTAAGGCTGAATCGTGTCTTTGGATATACGCTGTGGCCGCATATACCGGACAGGCCGACAGGAGATGCATAAGCGTCTCCGGCGCCTGGCGGCAGGCCCTGCATCTGGTATCAGGAACCTCGATACCCAAGACACGACTACGATAGACGAGAGTATTAATTACACCATCTTGGCAAGCCATTATGAACCCCTCGGTCTCAGAGTTCAGCCCCGCTGACCTCAAAAAAGCGAAGGTCAGCTTTTCAGATAAGCCAAGCCCCTCTAGATGACGGTAGAAGAGACCATGCATTGGCTTATCCTTATGTAGCTGCAGAAGGTGACGCGTCTCTGCAGCTTTAATTTGGACTTTTAACTGAGCAGGGTCCCACTCGGTGACAGAGTCTGGATTTTCCCGCTCAGTATCGAACACGAGACCAAGTTCATTGGCTGCTCTTCTCGCTGCCTTATATACAAACGCTCCTATCCCTGCTGCTTCATGGTCTTGGACCATGCAGAGAAGGGGATCCGAGCTCCTGATGATTTTACAGGCTTCCTCCAAAACCACTCTGCCCTGGAGACACTCCAAACTCAAGAGTCCACGGCCTCCCCGATTTCTTGGGAAGTATAACCGCGAAACGGACGATCTTGGATGCAAACTCTGATGGAGATGCATCATTTTGCGGGTCCCTACATCGAGTTGCCTCAGCTCTTCTTGTGTCCATTTCACTACTCCAAAGGAGTAGAGAAGGATCGGAACGGCAAGCATATTTGTGGCACTCACCTTGTTCTTACCCGACAGCTCCGAAGACCAGATTTGTCGGAGGCGGTGCCGATACCTGCCGCGGAGAGCGTTTTTCACCGTTGCCACCTCATGAGTGCCCCGCTGTGGGACACCCAAATAGGTGTACGACTCTCCGGCATCTAGATGATGGAAGATGCTTCCATCTATGAGCTGGGCGTCCTCTCCGTATGCACCGCATCGTCCTCTCTTGAGATGAACCAGTGCACATTTGTCCATTATTATTATTATTATTATTATTATTATTATTATTATTATTATTATTATTATTATTATTATTATTATTATTATTATTATTATTATTATTATTATTATTATTATTATTATTATTATTATTATTATTATTATTATTATTATTATTATTATTATTATTATTATTATTATTATTATTATTATTATTATTATTATTATTATTATTATTATTATTATTATTATTATTATTATTATTATTATTATTATTATTATTATTATTATTATTATTATTATTATTATTATTATTATTATTATTATTATTATTATTATTATTATTATTATTATTATTATTATTATTATTATTATTATTATTATTATTATTATTATTATTATTATTATTATTATTATTATTATTATTATTATTATTATTATTATTATTATTATTATTATTATTATTATTATTATTATTATTATTATTATTATTATTATTATTATTATTATTATTATTATTATTATTATTATTATTATTATTATTATTATTATTATTATTATTATTATTATTATTATTATTATTATTATTATTATTATTATTATTATTATTATTATTATTATTATTATTATTATTATTATTATTATTATTATTATTATTATTATTATTATTATTATTATTATTATTATTATTATTATTATTATTATTATTATTATTATTATTATTATTATTATTATTATTATTATTATTATTATTATTATTATTATTATTATTATTATTATTATTATTATTATTATTATTATTATTATTATTATTATTATTATTATTATTATTATTATTATTATTATTATTATTATTATTATTATTATTATTATTATTATTATTATTATTATTATTATTATTATTATTATTATTATTATTATTATTATTATTATTATTATTATTATTATTATTATTATTATTATTATTATTATTATTATTATTATTATTATTATTATTATTATTATTATTATTATTATTATTATTATTATTATTATTATTATTATTATTATTATTATTATTATTATTATTATTATTATTATTATTATTATTATTATTATTATTATTATTATTATTATTATTATTATTATTATTATTATTATTATTATTATTATTATTATTATTATTATTATTATTATTATTATTATTATTATTATTATTATTATTATTATTATTATTATTATTATTATTATTATTATTATTATTATTATTATTATTATTATTATTATTATTATTATTATTATTATTATTATTATTATTATTATTATTATTATTATTATTATTATTATTATTATTATTATTATTATTATTATTATTATTATTATTATTATTATTATTATTATTATTATTATTATTATTATTATTATTATTATTATTATTATTATTATTATTATTATTATTATTATTATTATTATTATTATTATTATTATTATTATATCATTTTTCAAATTCAAAACAAAATAAAGAAATTATTATTGTCGTGGAATTATTTCATACCAGTAAAATACATAATTCTGAACAAAAAATAAACAGTACATTTTTTTCATTTGAGAGCCCTTTTTACAGATACAAATTGTTTTAAGTTGAAAAAAAATTGTTTTTCAACGGCCCATATCTGAAACACCTTTGAACCCACAACGATGTAATCTTGTACAAAGGGGTTTCTAAAATAATTTAAATAATTATTTTACTTTAAGGCGAGATGATTTGACGAATGCGTCATTATGAATTCTTTTTAACATATGTTTCAACACCCCGCATCTCAAAACCGAATAGCATAAATCAAGAGTATGATAAAAAAAAATGTAGACTATAAATTACACAGTTATAAATTAACTAAATAAAAATAACGACTAAAATGTAAACCCTAATAACTCGACTGTTCTTTTATTTAGTAGAATGTAAATATTAACAAAATTTTTAAAAAATTCAGTGGCGTACGTTTTGTTTTAAAAAAGGTCCGCCATCTCCCTTGTTGCACGCCACTGGTTAGCAGTTTGGCATTAGTAATTACACTAAATAAAACACCTCCTAGCAGGTATGAACCTCACCAAGTTTTATTAAAATTTTCAACTGGATCACTGAGATAGCTCAGAAAAACTTTATTTTTTTATAAATTTACCACGCTGTATCTCGAAAACGAACCTTTTCTGGACCCAACCCACTAAACACGTGATTTATATTATATATACATATATTCATGTGTGAGTGTTGCTCAGTATAGATTTGTGAATTTATATGGTAACTAGTTGCATTTAATTTGGTTGCACTGGATCAGTAGTTTATTGGCAGGGTTATCTATCCTAGTTCATAGTTTCAAATCTCAAATTGCTGTTTTCTTTGTGAAAATGTCATTATTTGATATTAAAGTTAAAGTTAAAATTGTGTGTTCTACCACCTTGTTAAAGTTGTCATCATGGTCGGTGGTAAGAATACTAGAAGTGCTAATACTGAGGTTAATAGTAACAGTACTTCTGATGCTGCTATGGAGAAGTTGATCTCTAAGGTCTGTTGTGATTTTGTCACACAACTAGAAGCTAAGATTGACAGTAAATTTGATAAATTAGTGTACAAATTATCTGAAGTTACAAACTTCATCAAGGTTTTGGATGAGAGAGTTACCTCACACTCGCTTCAAGCTGTGAAACTTAATGAGCGTAATGATTATATTGAGCAGCTTTTCAAGAAAAATTCACTACGATTTCTGGGGATTGCTGAATTGGACAATGAGGATGTCGTTAATACAGTTATTTCATTTATTATCAATATTCGCAAGGTTAACTGTAACATTAGTGATATTGATAGTGCCTTTCGTTTGCCGAAACCACATGGCAGCAGTAATAATCCGAGGAGTATTATGGTGACTTTCGTTCAAAATATTAAGAGAAATGAAGTCTTTAGTGCCATGAAGGTTTTGAAAAATACTCCATACTCGATCTACGAGAATTTAACGGCTAGTCGCTATGAAATTCTTGTTGCTGCGAAGGCCAAATTTGAAAAGAATAAGGCATGGTCCGCCGGTGGTAATGTGTTTGTTTGGTGTGATAAAGACCGTAAGAAAATATTGATTAAGTCAAAAAATGATTTATTATAACATTATTTGTTATATTTTATTAGCATGGTAGGAATATACATATAAAATCTTGCTCTGCATTAATATTCACTTTTTTATTCTATATCTTATATTTAGTTATTTTTTGTGTATTTACTTTTTATATTTGGAGTTGTTTTTAATATCTTTCTTTGTCTTAAATTATTTATATATTGGTAATGGTAATTAGATATATTATATTACTTAGATTATTAAATTTAAATGTTATTATTACTAGTTAAATGCAACTGCAATTTCCTTTATTATGTTGTAAAATTGTTGATCTCTATGTTCACGTTTTGATATTTTCTCCGAGGTGATTTTGGATGGTTCTCATGATGTTGTAGGTCTTGGATAAAAAGCACTCTGCCTGATTATAGTATATCTATTCCGTGTTACAATATTGTTCGTTATGATCGCGGGAATAAAAGATGTGGAGGTGTTTGTTTTTATATAAATAAATCTTTAAAATATTCTGTAGTTGAAGTTAGCCATACCAGCCAGTTAGAACAATTATGGATCAGTATCAGTATCGCAGGTAAGAAGATTTGCTCGGGTACATTATATAGACCACCTAAAGTTAATTTTAACTCATGTTTGGATAATTTGGAAAATGTTATAGTTAGTTTGTTACCTGAATTTGATTATGTTGTTTTTGGTGGAAATTTTAATGTTGACTTTTAAAAACTGATAACTATAATTATACTTGTTATGTATTACTGTATTAGATAATGTGAAATAATGCACACAACAATTTACTTCAACATTTAATAAGGAAGTCCCTTGAAAATATGCTACAGCTTGGTTTTAACCTAGACTCCATAGTTTTTCTACGATTTCTTGTAGCTAATAGTCAGTGGCGGAACCACAAAAGTAAATAGTTGCTACACCATATAAAATATATAACATACCTCTCCCCTACAAAACTATTTACATTAATATTCTTAACTTATACATACATTTATACAAGGAATACATTTATTAATAATTACACAACTAATCTATTCCGAGGTTTTAGTTGACTCCGACGTCGTAATGTTCGTGATGTACCTGGTGAAGTCACTGTTTCGTTATCACTAATAATTTCAACGTCACTGTTTTCATTTTCGTTGGCGCTATTATCTAACATTACATCCTTAGTACTAATTAAACTAGATTGTGGAATAATTGAAACTGATTTTTGTTTTTCACAAGATTTATTTGGTTTAATTTGATTTTTGTGTCGTTTCCACATTCTGTTTCAACTAAATAGGTTCTTTGGCCAATAATTTTTTTATTACACCTGCACACCATTTTGCATTATTTGCTCTATAATCGCGAATCCAAACATTATCACCCTGATGTAAATATATATCATTTTTTCTTTGGTAATATTTTTTTTGATAATTTTGCTTATTTTGAACAGTTTGTTTGACTGAAGGTATTAATAAGTCAAATTTAGTACGTAACTCTCGATTGAATAACAATTTAGCTGGTTTTTCTCCTGTAGTCGTTTGAGGAGTATTTCTATACTGAAATAAAAATTCATTTATGAAATAATTTACATTTAAATTTTTATTATCGTGTTTTGCTTTTAGTAGAGCTGTTTTCATAATTTTTACCGCGCTTTCCCCTAATCCATTAGTTGCTGGGTGATATGGTGCTCCCAACAGTTGTTTTATACCACGTGATGTTAAAAAAGATTTAAATTCGTCAGACGTAAAAGTTCTCGCATTGTCCGTACAAATTTCCAGTGGAAAACCAAATCTAGAGAAAAGCTCGTGAAATATTTCCATTGCATGTGAAGTTGTTAAATTTTTTACCTCAAAACATTCAATCCATTTTGTTGTCGCATCTTGAATTACTAAAAAGTTTTTATTAAAACAAGGGCCAAAATAATCAGCATGCAACCTTGTCCAAGGTTCTTTTGGCCAGTCCCACACTTGTAATGATATTTTTGGTGGGCTGTTCGAAAATACTGCACACGTTTTACACGAATTTGCAATATTTTCAATGTTTTTGTCCAACAGTGGCCACCAGATATAAGATCTTGCCAATGCTTTCATTTTTACAATACCCATATGTGTGCTATGTAATTCGTCTAAAATATATTTTTGAAATTTTTTTGGAATTATACGATAGCCCCACATAAGACAATCGGATTCTATTGTAATTTCATTCCTTCTGATAAAATAAGGTTTAAATTCATCAGCTGGACATTTTTTAGGCCAACCATGACGTACATAAAAAATAATCTTACTTAATATTATATCTCGAGTTATTTCACGTTTAATGTCTTTGAAATTTAGTGAGAAAGCGGAATCATTTATATAATTTAAATATGAACTATTAACATTTAAACGTAAGTTTAAAATTTTATTATTATCCCGTTCTTGATCTATTTTAATTGGTAGTCTAGATAAAAAATCTGCTGTATTTTTGTCAGACCTTACATATTTAATTTCATAATTAAAAGCAGACAAAATATGAGCCCAACGCTGTAATCTGTTAGCTGCTAAAGTCGGTAATCCTTTTTTTTCTCCAAAAATCGATAATAAAGGTTTATGATCGGTATATAAATAAAATTTCTGACCATATAAATATTGAAAAAATTTTTTTAGTCCGAAAATAATACTAGCTGCCTCTTTTTCGATTTGGGAATACGCTAATTCTGCGGAATTCAACAATCGCGATGCGAAAGCAATCGGTTTTTCCGTATTATCCTCATATATGTGACTTAAAGTAGCTCCCAGTGCCGTACTCGAAGCATCAACAGTTAATTTAATTTGTTTTGTAGGGTCATAATGTGCTAAAACAGTTGAAGACAATAAAATTTGTTTTGCATTTTCAAAACTGTTGTTACAATCAATAGACCAATCCCATGTGGTATTTTTTTTTTAATAAATTATACAGCGGTTTTAGTATATGAGCCGCATTTGGAACAAATTTGCAATAGAAATTTACTGCTCCAAGAAAAGATTTTAGTTCAGTAATTGTTTTTGGTACTGCTATTTGTTGCATTGCTAGAACTCTATCATCTGAAGTATGTAAACCTTCGTTGTCAATAACATGCCCTAAATATTTAACTGATTTTTTAAAAAATTCACATTTTTCTTTCTTTATTTTTAATCCACAATCATGAAGACGTTTGAGTACAATTTCTAACCGATACAAATGCTCTTGATCATTTTTCCCTGTTATTAAAATATCGTCAAGAAAGCAAACTACACCTGGTATAACAAACAACTGCTCCATGATATTTTGAAATATCGAAGGTGCACTTTTTATGCCATAGGGTAAATGTGTATATGAAAAAAGCCCTTTATGTGTAGTAATAGTTACTAATTTTCTAGATTCTTCCTTCAACAAAACTTGCTGATAAGCTTCTGATAAATCAATTTTGGAAAATTTATCACCATCTTGTAACTGTGAAAATAAATATTCAATTCTTGGCAGTGGATAATGTTGAACTAGTAAATGAGGATTTAAAGTCACTTTAAAATCACCACATAATCGTATGCCACCATTTTGTTTTAAAATCGAAACGATAGGCGTGGCCCACTCCGAAAATTCAGTTGGTATTAAAATTTTATTTTCAACTAACCTCTGAATTTCCAATTCAATTTTTAGTTTTAAAGCTAGTGGTACAGGTCGTGGTCTACAAAATTTTGAAACTGATCCTTCTGTTAATTTTAAAGCAACTTCAAACTTATTAAATGTACCAACCTTTTTTGTAAAAATATCCGCATATTTATTAATTAATATATCAATATTATTGGCTGCAGAATCTATTTTACATAATTTACTAGCAATTTTACAAATACCTAAATTAAGCATTGCTAAACCATTTCTACCAATAAGTGGCGGTCCTCCATTTTTTATGACATATGTTTTTAAAACATGAAATTTATCTTCAAACATAATATTTAAATTTAAAAATCCTATTGGCTCAAATGTCACACCAACATAATCTAACAAAGACAAGTCATTTTTATGTAAATTCTTATTAGCAAAATGTTTTCGATATAATTTTTCACAAATTGCTGATTGGGCAAATCCTGAATCGGCTTCGAAACTTATCGGTATATTTTCTACAATTAAATTAACAAATGTAGGTTTGACATTCTTTGTATCATCAATTAAATTATTATTTAAACAATGTAAATTAAATATTGACTCATCTGAACTTTCGTTTCTATTTTCTACGTCATTCAAAAAATTTTGAGAACTTTTTTTACATTGCAGAGCTAAATGCCCTTTTATGCCACACTTATGACATCTACAATTTTTATAAACACAATCACTACTCTTATGATTTTTCCTGCCGCACACAAAACACTTACGCATCCTATTTTGAGAATGATTCCTCCCTAGCGGCTGTCCTTGTCCCTGACTCGTATGTACCTGCGAGTACGCTGCTGGATGCCCCTAGTGGAACTGAACGGCGTGGTGGAACTCGTGGCTGCCTCCCAGTACGCTGACGATGAAAATTCATATCGGCTTCATTTTTCACTTTAACTGCACCCAGATTTTCTCTTGCTGAATGTTCTTTCATGGCACATTCCTTAGATAATGCAATTTTTACCACTTTTTTTAAGTTTAAACTGGAGCTTGATGCATCTTCTTCAAAAAGACGGTCCATGATTTTTTCATCATTGATTCCAATTACAAAAACATCTCGCATAACTGTCTCCAATTCTTCACCAAACTTACAATTCATTACTAGACTTTTTACTCTGGCTTCCCATTGTGACACACTTTCATTTAAATGTCGCTTTGCAGTGTAAAATTTTAGTCTCTCCAAAAAATAAGATTTCACTGGTGAAAAATGTTCAACTAATAATGTGATTAATTGTTCATAAGTTTTGGTTTCGGGTAAATTTGGAACACACAAATTTCTTAGCAAAATATAACATTCCTCCGATAAGGTATTCAACAGTATCGCTTTTTTGCGATCGGTGTCGGTTATTTTATTAGCAATAAAAAATTGCTTCAGCCTTTCCTTGAATATAGAAAAATCGGAATTCTTGGGATCAAATGCACTTAATGTTCCCAAAAGACCTAAATTATTGGTTTGATCAGTCATTTTAAACTTGAAACTTTAATGTCTTTTTACAATTAATACTTTCGCTGCACTGCACTTGC